>VXBT01004941.1:924815-985709 GCA_013400235.1 Oriolus oriolus
CCCCTTCCCCCGGAAAACGAACCTCGGGCGCAGTTCCCGAGGGAGTCGCGCAGCTCGGTAACAAATGGTCACGTTTTTATTGAAACAATTTAAGACACGAAGTACAAATGGATACAGAGTTAAAAACAGCTCCCGGGGGAGCCTCACAGTGCAAAAAAAAAAAAAAAAAAAACACAAAAAAAAACAAAACAAAAAACCCCAAAACCAAAAACAACCAACAAACGGAATTTAAAATTTTTTCCCAAATAATAATTAAAAAAAAAGACAAAGTATTATTTTACCTAATGCCAAAAGTATAAAAACACGCATTTATAAATAAAGCAGGAAGGGTTTTTTTGTTGTTTTGTGTTTTCGAGGAGGGAAGGAAAAGGGCAGTGCGGGGGAACAGGAGTGAGGAGGTGCCTGCCTGGAGCGAGCGCGCAGGAAGGACGCGCGGGGCGGACACGGCTCCTTCCGAACGCGGCTGCCCCGCGCGTGGCCCCCGTGGTGACACGAACACAGCCCCAGCGCCCCGCGTCGTTCACAGGCACGATCTGAAACATGGGACACGCCGGACTCACCCAGAGAAGGAAGCACCTGCTCTTTCGGGGGGCTGCTAGACCTGTCTACCATTTCAATGAGGTTTTTTGTCATTTAGTGTCCTGGATGCTACACATCCAGCGGGGGAGGGGGGCGGGAAGAAGACACCGTATACATGCATGAATTTACCAAGGGTATTTAAATACCTGCATTTCTTTTCTTTTTCTTATATATAATTATATACATATTCGTTCTTTTTAAAAAAATTAAGTTGGTATGTTTCTACTCCCGGAAAGAAACGTCCCAATTCCTCTGAGTCACGATGAAGTCTGCAAAACGGGGAGGCTGGGGAGGGGGCGGCTGTAAGGCCATGCCCCAGTCATCACCTGGGAGGTCGCATGGAAAGGAGAGGACAACCTGAGAGAGGAGGTGGAAGAAATGCAGACTCCCATACACACAGCTCCTGGGTGCTGCTGAAGGATGGGGAGGAGGAAGGTGTCACCTGCCTGCAGCAGGAAATAAAACAAGAGTTTGCTGCCCTCTCAGGTTGCAGCCCTTCCTACTGTCCCAGTTAAAGAGAGCCCTAGGACAAACTGAGGGGTTCTACAGGCAAAGCAGTACTACTTACAAGATGGAAAAAGAAACCTAAAACTTCTCATTTTGACCAGGAATGTTGGGTTGAAAGGGGAAAAATATATGTAAAGAGGATAGGTAGGTCCAAATTATTTCTTCAGGCTTTATGTTAAACAAATAACTTATCTTAATCACAGGTATCTTGCTGTGCCTATGCTAACACCCACACAAACCAGTAAGAGGGATCACAAACCATTAAGAGGGATAGACTCAAATTTATTACCTCCTCTGACAAGCCTCTTCACTTCCCAGGCAGTTATCATTCATTATTTCTCTACCTGGCCCAATGGACTGCGGTGAAACATGTTCACAAGGTGCAAATGCAACACATTTATGCTCTCTTTGTTCTGTAAACTAGGGTTTTTAGGAATATTTCCTACTGCCAGCAATAGGAAGTTAGCAAGGAAGAATTAGTTGGATCAGTCTTAAATCATAAAGAGCAACACTATCTCCTCACCCCTCTCAGCAACAAACTTGTGGCACCAGCCATCTCCTTTACTGGGCTTCTACTACTCAATTCAAAACATCAAAGCCTTGAACAAGCAGCTCATGACTTTGCCATTTAAGAAAAAAATAGTTGCTTAGAGAACAGCAAGAAGCAAGAGGCTCAATAGAACATATTTTAAAACAAACTCCTTCCAATTCATTCTTCAATTGCAGATCACCATCTCCAAGTCCTACACCTACTTGCCCAAAGCCTTTTGGTACTGTATCCTTCACAGGTATTGGCCAAATGGTGTTCTTCAGACCAAGATCATCTCTACTTCTACTCTGTTTTCCTAAGTCTCCTACATATGCTATTCTAAATTTATTTTAAACTACACAACCATTCTCCAACTGATCTACTTGCCCAACACTTCTCTCGCCATCATTCTGATCAGACTTTACCTCTAGTTTCCTGTATACAGCCATGACCCCAAGTAAAATCCATTCCAGGAAACAAAACCCACTGTGATCAGCTTAAAAATCAGATTTGCTTCACACAACTTATTTCCAAGGAGCTTTGTTTCATATCTCTATGCCAGCTTTGCTGGTTGTTGCCCTTTACCTTTCATGGTAATTTTATTCTCACCACTGGCTCTTCTGTATCATCTCTGACCTTTTTGTCACTATCTCAAAGTTTAAATTATAAAATGGTATAAAATTGCACAAGGAAGTAATATAAAGAACCCTCAAACCGTTATCAACAGTACCGAAATATACCTGGGTTCAAGGGACTGCTATTTTTCCTGAGTGTCTTGTGGCCCCAGTACAGCAAGAAATTTCCTGTATACTAGGACACATGTTCACAGTCTGAAAGTGGAGGAACTGGTCAAAAGCAAGCTTGCCCAACGCTAACTCCCGTCACAGATCAAACATGACTGTCATCACACATTCCACTCGTGGCATCTCCAGCTCACCTTTTCACTCAGAGAAACTGCTAGAAATTTTCTCTCTGGTTTCCAACTTGCCTTCCTTTGCCAAACCTGTCTGTGCAAGAGAAGCTGCCCAGGGGACCAAGCACACCAGCTGATTCAGCACAATACAGTGCAGAAACAGGACTAGAAAATAACCCCTTTAAAGTTTCAGTACAAGCCCATGGAAGGAAAGGTTAGCAAGGACACCCCAAAACATGATTAGGCAGATTTCAATTACAGGCAGAAGTAGCTGGAAAGCTCTCCAAGTGTTCCCCGTACTGCCATGTCCTGAAGCACTCAGCAGTGATCAGGCAGCAAACCTGTTAGGGGAGAGACAGAACTGCAGATTATTCAGCCCTAGAGTTACTCAGGAGAAACAGGTCATCCTATGCCAGTCTGGCCAGACCAGCAGAAAAAAGGCTGCACTGCAGATCTGCAGTCACAGAAAGACAGAGAAGTCAACAGACCACATTTCCAAGTGCCACAGGGTTTTAGAGAGACAGCAGCCAGGACAGTAAAATGAAAGAAAACTGCTTCCACCCTGTAACCTGTGTAACCAAATGATGCAGTCTGGCTGCTTCTGACCGACTTCCACAGATGCTAGCAGTCTCTCTCCCACCAAAGGCTTGTTGCTTGCATTAGTTTTATGAGCTGGGATTACACTGCTCTGCCTTAAAATAAATGCAAGACAGACTGGAGATGGAAGGAATAAAACATTTTGTGTATTTGCCCCTGTTTTTGAAAGGACTGGGAGTAAGGGGGAAGGTGCTGAAGAATTTCATTGGTTTAAATTTTTTTTTTCTTAGCTTATATCATTGACCTAAAAAACATCACTGGACAACTTTAAGCCACAACAGACACAAGTTAGCATGGGTTTAGAGAAGCTTCACAGGGTAAGAAGAATATTGCACATAAAAATGCAAGAAGAGAAGATTTTCTGTTTTTCAGACCAGAAATTCATGAAAAGCAAAGAGGCTGGAGGCAGGGGATATGGTGGTAATCACACCCCAAAATATCTCATTTGAAGTTCTTAGGAAGTAATTTTCCGAGGGGATTTGAAACAGCTTTACAAAAGGTAAGAGAACCCCAGCTTTCTTGGGATGTAAATATCCTGTTTTCCTGTAAAGGCAAGGAGAAAACATTTTCCTATCACAGTGAAGTGAACAAATGACACAGATGACCCATGGCACCAAAGATCTCTCAAATTCAGAGTCACACTCTAAGAGATGGAAACCAGCTTTTTCATGTCACTTCTCCACAAATAAATCATAACAACATCAAAGTCAATATCCAATTCCTAATCGTGAAAGGTGGATGAAACAAACTTTTGTATTGTATCTAATTTCAATTTTTAAAATGTCTGCAGAAAACCCAGTCTGAAGTATCAATTTAACATCAAATTCCAGATTAAAAATACAACTAATGAATTCATGAAGTAATCTCCAAAGCACGGCCCAAGGCATACAGAGCCTTTCCCTGGAGATGAATGCAGATAAAATACAGTGTGGGGACTGTCTTGACAAAAGAGGAAAGCAGACAGGGTTGTCATAACAACAGCAGGATTACTGCAGGGAACAAAACTAAGGCAGGAAAAGCAAGAACAGCAAGACAAGATCTAAGCAGAGAACAGTTCATTAATTGCACAGATACTCCAGCCTGTCTCCCTGTTGGGGGTTTATAATACAGAGATTGTTTCTCGCTGGGATATGGCAAAGGGATTGACAGTTTTTTTAAAGGACAAAGATAACAGCCACAAGTGTGGCATAGAGCAACAGTCAAGAGAAATAAATTAATAAATAAACCCATAAAAAGTCTGATTCTTGATTCTCATGAATTCTCAGAGAGGAAGGGATTGGCTTCACATGGACTCCTTTGCTTTTAGTCAGCAGTTCAGAATTTCTTGGATAAACTGGATTTTCTTTGTCTTTTTAGGTGTCAAACATCCTGACCTCCTGGCTATGAAGAAATTTCAAGGCAATTTCTCCAAACTCCTCTTTCAAGACTTTGTTTAGAGACAGGAAGTTGAAGACCATTGGGAAACAAGTATTAAAACTGTGGCCAGCACATTGCTAAGAATTGGAACAAGTCAGTTGTTGGAGCCTGAGGAAATCAATTTATAAAGGTATCCCCACCAGCCCTAGACCAGCTGATGGTAGCATTGGTCTGAAGCTCTCTCTGTGGTCCTCTTCTGGTGATTACTTCTGTGTATTCACAAACACCTGAAAGCCACCCCTCTTAGAGTTTTTTGTCCATGCGTCGTTCCACAGCTTGCAGCAATAGCTCCGAGTACTGTTCCAGCAAAGCTAGAGTCTGCTCATCTCCCAAACTCTTGGGACTCGGTAGATTGGCACCACATCCCTCATTCAGCGGGCTAGTGTTATCTTGTGGCTTCACCAGTGCCTCCTTATCTTTTGGAAGCTCTTCTGCATCCTTCAGAGACTCCAATTCTTTCTTCATTGAGGAGAATGTTTCTGTCAGGAGGCCTGCTATTTTATCTTTGTCAGTAGAAGATTCCGTATCATTTAATACCTGAAAACAAAGAGGGGGGGAAAAAAAAAAGAATGCATTGGGGTTTAGGCAGAGCACCACGTAAGCAATTTTAGCCCTTTAGGGAAGTGACGCCATAAAGATTTACAGACCAATCAAGTCTACTTTTCTTCAACATTTGAGACTGTCTATTCAGACACATAGCAGGACACGCATCCAATACTCCTAGTCACACAAAATCCAGAGGCATTACTCCAATAGGACAGAGATAGGAAGCACATTTTTGGGTAGTGTTCCCCTTATAGTGGGCTTAAGGAGATACTGTGTCTCCCAGCTGCAGCACAGGGCCACAGTCTCTGGTCCCTCCTGTCTGCCAAATGCAGCTGGTCCCAGGAACAGAGCAAGGTCAGAGAGCCGATGCAAGTGCTGCAGCCAGAGCTGCAGAGGACCATGTGGCAGATGCTCACCATAAAAGTCTCATGCTTATTACAGGAGACTTGATAGATCAGTGCTAAGCAAAGAAACACAGAACTGTTATATTGCTCTGCATATAACTGGTCTGGTGGTGAGAGGGACAGGCAAATGGCTGCATGTTCCTCTCACAGCTGGATTCCCATGGTATCCCACATTTGCTAATCCTTTTCCCAGGCATCAAAGACAAAGAACAGAGAGGGATAATAAAACTCAAAGCTCCTATAATATTTCATATCCCTGAAACACTGTATAACAATTAATTAATTCCTTAAACCCCTTTGAAAAACAGCATAGTGTTATCTTCAGTTTACAGATAGGCTAAACAGACTGAAAACTTAATTGATTTGCTCAGAGTACCATAGCAAACCGTTGGAAAATCCAAAAGCTGGAGATCAGGAGCTCCTGCATCCCTGGTTCAAATTGAAGGTGCAGTCAAGTGGAAAACCAGGCAGCGTGTGTCACTGAACACACAGTCAAGAGAACACCTCGAGGCAGCAAGCACTTACATTGTGTGTAAGATGCCTGTGGGCTGTACCAGAGCCCGTGTGTGAGGTCACTCACCCTGCGGTAAAGATGAAGGGCTCTGCGCATGCTGTCCTGGAGCTCAGATACCACGTGCTCACACTGCTCTATGCTGATGCCCGATTCTGGATGGGAAGAAAACATAAAAGGACAAGTTAAGGCACAGACACTCCACTGCCTGCAACCTCACAGTTTTGTAAGAAAACAGGTTTTTAATGCATATCTGAAAGACTACGTGCACATATCTTCTCATTCAATTTTTAGGGCTGGTTTGAGCAAATCATTAGATCATTAAATAGGCATATTCTGCATGAGCTTTCCTTCACACTAACTAGACATGCTGCTTGCTTCAAACACCCTTATTTTTCCAGTCTTTAGACTCTCCAAAGTCAGCAATGTTTATCCTCACGTTGCTCATTTTTGTTACAGTCACAGAGAGTCACAGATTACCCATGTGATTTCCAATTACAATTAAAGCCATGTTTGTATGAGGGCTTCCAGTGGCAAGAGGGACCAGTCCAAGGAGCCTCTAATTTAGCTTCCACCTGGTGAGAAATCTACAAGCTTCCCCTCATGCACCCTTCTGCACAATGTACAACTAAAGCACGGAGGATGATGGATTATACTGAATTATTGCAGTGTTCTCTAGTGAGGACTGAGGTCCAGAGGAGTGATGAGAAGCAAACTCAATCACAACAGAATTGCATTGCTGAGCAACCCATGACACACACTGCTGATACACCATAATTCAAAACTGAAAAATAAGAATAAGCAACTGAGGGACACCACCTTTTGCCCGTCCCCACCAGATATTATCTCCAAAACATGAGTTGAAGGCCTGCAATCTTCTATACAATAAACACTTCCATGAGTTAGACATAAACCATGAACAAAGACATTGACACACAAACACAATCTTCAATTTGCAAAGGCCTCGATAAAGACCATTCAGCTTCCTTCAGTTACTCAAACCCAAAACTTTGTCACATTAGCACTGTAATTTCTGCAATTCTAAGAAACCATCTTTGAACAGACTGGAGAGGGCCTGAGCTAATTTCATGAATACATCTACACGACCTATAAACAAATACAGCTTGAAAAACATCCATTTATACATAAACAAAAACATCTACAAAGAACAAAGGGGTATGAACAAATCCTTCCATCCGCATTCTTTGATCCTAAATCACCCGTGGAGTCTGAGCACAGTGGGCTTCAGTGCAATCCAAGATTCTTGCCTTCTGCCCCCCTCCTTCCCTCTTTATGTTTGAAACCCAGCTGTTTCTTCTCATGATTATTTCTGGATTTCTCCTCTGATCATTGTTTTTATGCTGGTCTCCAGCTCTGGGAGGTGCCAGTCAGGAGAAAGGTCACAAAACCTAATATAAATGCTTAAGTAACAGGCATTTTCTGCCTCTCGGGTGTGCAGAGCAGAGCTCTTCAGAAACTAGTAGAGAATATTAAACACAGCAGCAGTACTAAGCACATCTACAGCATCTTAACTGTAGATGTCAAAAAGCTTTAACAAGAACAATTAAGTCTCTTTATTTGCAGCCGTTATACGAGCAGGAAACAGAAGGACGGAAAAATTAAGTGGAAACCCAAAGTAACAGCACAAGTCAGA
Source organism: Oriolus oriolus (assembly GCA_013400235.1). NCBI lineage: Eukaryota > Metazoa > Chordata > Aves > Passeriformes > Corvidae > Oriolus > Oriolus oriolus. Next base: position 932,472 of record VXBT01004941.1, read on the forward strand.
AGCAGAACAAGTCTCTATCAACCCTACAGTTTTAATCTAAACTGCCACATTGTGATTCCCAGAAGCCACAGTAAGTTGTTCACAGCGATAGCCAACTTTGATCTAAACAGCTTTTCCAGCATCTACCACTAAAAATTTGGGAAATGTGGTCTGCAAGAAGCTTAAGGCTGACAGCCGCCTACTGAGAAAAAAACCACTGGGGATCCACAGTGCTATATCATTCTAACTCACTAAAGGAGGCTGTTAAATATTCTGTCAGGGTGTGCTATGTCTTGGGAGTTGTTAAAAAAATATATATAATCAATACTGAAAAAAACCTTGCTCTTTCTCTGTGCTGTGTGTTAATTCTGCAAACTGACCAAAACCCATTTGCTAAGTAGCCTAATTCCCAAATCTAGAAGAGAAAAAACTCAGCCTAAAGAGTACAGACAACTACGATTCTGCTGTAGAATGTGATTCCACAGCTTCAGGCTGCATCTGGTGCTGGAAGAAACCTCACCCCTGTAGGGGGACTGTCTGAAAGTTTCAGATGCACTCACTGTTCTTCAGAGCAGCTACAGTATGGTAACTGCAGGTCCCTTAGACAAAACATCACATTTCCTGTTTTACATAACAGTGCTTCAATCTTAAGGTGTTTGATCCCTCTAGAAATGCAAAAAGAAAAACAACAATGCATCAAAACTAGATTATCCTTCTGCACCACTTTGGTGCAGAAATACTGGGCTTAACCATTCCGATGAATGGTGCAGCAGCCCGGCACCACAGAAGGTAACTGGTCACAGGATTACAGAGCTATCCCTTCCCAGACAGGAGTAAGAACAACATAATAAAAGGTGTAAAAAACTGTACAGCCCCTGAAGGTAAGGTATCAGCGCAGCGTTTAACATCCAGCTTTCTAATGCACAACTCAGAAAGGTGTAGCTCCTTTCAGACTGTGACACAAAAGAAGAACCTCAGCAGATGATGTGGGATTAAACAGTGTCTTCTATGCCACTGGAGGTTTTCCTGCCTTGGAGCACAGGATTTTTGCTTCAATCTGAACTTATCTTATGCTAGTTTTCATTTGATTGAAGTACCTTAAACTGAGGCCTGTAACAGATCTTAGAGCTGTTTTCAGTAGATGAAAAGCTTTTCATCTTGTACCTTTTTCTCCAAACTAGAGATAATTCAAAAATTAACCCACATTTCTTATGTTCAAACCCTGCACGTGCACTGCATACTCAGTTTGCAGACATGTCCTCAAAGCAGAGTGGTAACAGCACAAAGACCTGCTTGCTCTCACAGGCAGCTAGAGCAAGGAGCTCACCCCCATCAAGCGATATCTCAGGGGAGAAAATTGTATGCAAACCCTTCTGGACCCTGCACACTTGCATATTAACAAAGGAAAGTTTGAGCTGCCTGGCATAACTTCACTGTCAGTATTATCTGCACTTGCTTGGTTCTGCTAGCACATGTTGCCCTGCACCTTCATTTGCTGACCAAACATGCTCTGAGAGGAGTGTGGGGATGTGACCTACACACTCAGGGGTGTGTAGGGGATTCCCAGCATGCCAGCTTTTAGCATTGACCACAAAGAGGTTTGAGCCCCTAAAGGTAATTGTACAGCTAAATCACTAAAAACACAACAGTGCTGAGGTCTACAAAACATTCAGCTAAGAAGGACTGTCAGACGTAAGACCCAGAGGAAATGGAAACTAAAGACTGAGAAAAAGATGTTAGATTGAAGAAGTGTCTCACCATTGAGGGGATGGTTTATGGAACGAGACAGGTGCAGACAGGACGAGACAGGCCAGAAGCTGGACGTAAAGAAATGTGATGGGATCGTGAGGCGGTTCACAAAGACAGGAGACAGAAGGGGGAAGATAAGAGGTGGGTATCCATGCACACCTGAGACTTGTGCCGAGGCACTTATAGGTGTAGGAGACCTCGGCCTGATGGGGTCTAGTGGGCAAAGTCCCGGTTGGCTGTCTAGCACACAGGCGATGCCGGCGATCCGCTCCCTGCCCCTGGGCAGTGTGCTCTCAGGAGACCTTAGGTCCTGGCCCTCTGGCAACTCCCTCAGTTTTAGACTAGTGACCCCTGGCTCATCCTGGCAATCTGTCCTTGAGACTGGATAATCCACTGGGCTCTCCTTAGCCAGTCCTGTTGGGATCTCTCTACCAGGAACCAGAGACCCAGCAGTTTGATTCTCCCTCTTGGAGGCTCGGACCTCAGGAAAACAAGGTTTCTTTTTAGAGGCCCCAGCAGGTGACTGTGGAGACTGCGGCTCAAGCAGGGTTTTTGTTTTGGTAGTGGGTGAGAAGGAGGCCAGTGTGGGTCTATCAGGCAATGGCTTGGGAATGTCAAGAATCAGATGTGCTCGGTTTGATGATGCCAACTTGCTGTGGAAGGACTTGGGAGATGAGCAGTTTACAACTGGCTGGAGTGCAGGTTTCACTGGAACATTTTCTTTCACTGGTAGCTTAATCTTCTCAGCATCTGGTGTGGAACTAAACTGTGTCTTCTCTGTCACTGGAGGACTAGTCCTCCCATCCGTCAACATTTCAGTGGAGCAACCAAGGTACAGATTTTCCCCTACAGATATGCTCCTTGACATCTTAGCCCGGAAGCTGGTTGTGGGGTTCATGTAGGACTTTGGTTTTGCAGCCCTGACATCTTTGGCCAGCAGAGCACCAGATCCATCCATCTTCAACATACTGGCTGATAACATCCTACAATTGTTAGGTCTGGGATCCTTCTCAACCACCAAAAGAGTCTGAGGACGCTGCTTGGCAGAGGATATCACTCCAGGACCTTTATCTGTAAAAATTAAACAGACAAACATACCAAAAATAGACAAGAGCCTGCAGTGAATTCCTGAATTGGAATTTAATGTGGCTCAGCTCAGCCCCTGTGAGAAACATAACCACTAGTTCAGGCAAGTATCACCAAGCCTCAACAGCTTTCTTTATTTCCAGTCCCTCATCCTGCTCACACACTGCTGCTTTCGTTATGAGAGAGATTTGTTCTTAACGTGTATGGTCAGAAAACCTTGGACCACTGCAACTCTTAAAAGAGAGGCCAGAGGAAGCAGGCAAAAACTTATATAAGCTGTTGTGGCGATTAGGTGGGTTTTTTTGTTTTTTTAAACAAACTTATTAACAGTTAGTGAGTTGATTGTTTAAAAAATAGAGTTATTTCACACTGAGGGCATGGATACAGTAAGCTCCCTGTTCCTGTCTCTTCCTTCCCTCTTTCTCTCCTCCCCACCCTGGGGAGCTTCAGTCTTAGCTTGGAGCAACCACCCACAGCAAGAGAGAATTTCTTTGCAAATACTTCGTTTCACCCTTGCCAATGCTCCTCCCACAGCTGCCAAACAAATATCAGAGATTGATAATTAAAAGACCAGCATATGCATTACAAATTAAAAATATTAAATAATATTTTTAATTAATATTATTACAAATATTTTTCCTTTGACAGGCTAGGAGTTAGAAGACATGTAAAGCCTGTAGCTCAGAATGCAAAAAGAGAAACTTAATTTAAATCCTCCACTCAGATGTCCCCATTTCATTCTCAGGTTCATACCATCATTCCAAACCCGTGTCCTTACCCTCATGCACGAGGTCATGCACTGACTGTGCCTTTCTCATGACTGCATTCACGGGGCCTTCTGGAAAGGAGGCAATAACCCGTCCAGGAGCCATACCAGCTCTGCTGGCCTCCAAAGCTGATCTGCGTTTTTTCTGCACATAAATAGCTCGATTTAAATTTACACTCTCCAGGAGCTGGCTGTTCTCCAATGCATCACCAGGATGGCTGCTGTCATTTTTCAACAGGTTTGGTGTAAACTGACTGGTCTGGGTTGGTGGCTCGGTGGGCTTTGAATCCAGTGTCAGATTTGATGAAGAGAGTGACAGTCGTCTAAAGAACACAATAAAGAAATCCCAGTTAAAACAAGTAAGTGTGTTCCCCTGGATAGACAGGAACATGCATTAAGTTTCTCTGGAGCAAAGAACCCCTCCCTGTCTGGACTTTTTTGAGTCAAAAATGCCCTGAGCTGTAACCACTTAATTCTACTCAACCCTGCAAGCTCTGATCTTCAGGCATTTGACTACAGGCTGCACAATCACAGATAGCATTGGGTTGCTGTTTCCAGGGAGGACACTATAAAAAGTGAAGACAAAAGAGGAGGAAAAATTCCAGGCATAGGAAAGACTAGGCAAAGTCAGGTCAGGTCTTTTCTCTCAGCTCACCTTACTAAAATTTAAATCTTTTCAATTCTAAAATAACCCTAAGAGGAAGTAAATATGCTTTCCTAACATTATGAAAGCATAATGACTAGGAAAGCTGGTCAGCATCTTCAAGAGGAAAGTCTAATTTCCTCTTCCTCTCCACTTCAGACACCCACAGTGGGCTTACTTCAGAAAGGAGGCAACTTTCAATCTGTCACGTTTAAACAGCTGAACAGATTAAAAGCCCAGAGGTTTTCATAACCAAAAAACTACTTCCCTTGTTACACCTCTAAAGCACCACTGACTTCCTTCACTCATCACTGCAACTCTCCAGAAGTTTACACAATAGCTAACAACTGGCTTTCCTCCCAAAAATACAGTCTCAACATGAGACAGACTAAGAGGCGTTCCTGACAGCAGCAACAGCCGCTGAATACAGTAATAACAAACAAATTTCCCTAACACGCTGAATCTGGATACAGCTGGTGAACCTTAGAAGACGTATTTGAAAATGCTTAGTCCTACATAATGAAATTCATCTGAGCTGAGATTTTAGGTTGTCATTTTAGAGGAATACAGGAGTATTTGCTTGTTTTACAGATTTATGAACCCAAATCAACAAAAGCATTGACTTCTTTTTTTTTATTTATTTGTTTTGTTGGGATTTTTTTTTTAAATAACAAGGATAACAGCTCGCAGAGGCCTTTTGGAGTGCTTTAGGGTTGAGGGGTTTTTGGAAGAATAATATCCCTGTGGGGCTTTGTGTGAGACACCAGAACACCTTGTGAAGGCATGGGATCGAGAAACAAAGCTGAGTAAGAAAGGACTGTAAAACAAAGGAAAAGTTGACAAATCTACTTTCATTGTCCAAGCTGAATGAAATGCAAAAGAATAAACAGCATAAACAGTGAAGAGTAAATTAGGTTATTAGTGATTCCTCCAACTTAATCAACCAAGGCATTAATCATGAAACAATGAAGCACAGTGTTGAAAGAGGAAAAAGAACAAAACAACAGTGTTACATTAGGAAGAAATAGAATAGCTAAAGTGACCTAGGACAGCCTGTCCAAATCACAAGAGTCTGCAACCAGCCTGCCAGGTGCTGTGCTAACACTTTACTGTGCCTAGGCACACCAAGGCCAGAAGTTTGCTCAACCATTTTCACCCAAGACCTAGCATAAGACCTAATCATATTAGTATAAATAGACAGACAGAAACACTCAAAACAAGCAGAGCCATACCTGAGAGCCGGGGACTGGGAAAGAAAGCGAGAGGAAATGCTGAGGTTTTCAGTTCTTTCCAGATTCCTACATGAGCCACCTAAAAATTTTGGTTAAAGGAGAAAGAAAAATGAGCAGTTTATTTACAGAACATTCTCACACATATGTTTTCTTATCATAGAGACTATCAAGTGTTCCCTCATATCAAAGGGGATTTTTTTAAGCTAAAGCCACAGAGAATGAAATAATTATATTTCCTTTGCCTTTAGTGTTCTACTTAGATTACTCTGCCTTAAGCTGCTACTCTCCCTAAGGGCACGCCGCCTCCTTTTTTGCTTCTCTTTGTGTCCTATCCTGCCTGCAGGACTGTGAGGCACTGGCATCAAGCAGAAAACAAACCAATCAAAGAGAAAAAAAAATAAAAGGAAAAAAAAGAACCCGAAAAACTCACATAGATATTGCTGCCTGCAACCATTATAAATTCTAAAAAGATATGCTTTGTTCTGGAGTTGGTCGATAAAGACAAACCAGCTCCTTTGCCACTCTGATGTCTCCTCTTATTCTCTCTCTCCACCCAGCATTTCAGCCTTTTCTTTTGTGACATTGGCTATGCCTTGATGCACCACTAGAGGCCACTGCGTGTCACCCACGGAGGGGGGTGAACGCTCAGTCAATACCTTTCCTTACAACAGGAAAAGCCAGTCCGGGAGAAAGGTAACAACCCTTCAGGATTCCAAACGGACACAGATCCCAGTCTCATTCACACAAACTTACACGCAGACCGATGAAGTTAATAGATGTCACTCTTATTTAGGCCTCTTATGCTGTTTTCCATTTTTGTCCCCCTGCCCATATACATACATCCACGAAAGCCTAGCAGAATTTGTAGCCTGGTTTGGTTTATACAGGGGAAAAATCAGGACTGACCTTACAAAGTCTCCCCACTGAACATAGAGAAGTACCTTTTCCATCAGTGTTGCTCAGGGTCCCAAAATGCTCCTTGAGGAACTTTTCCTGATCAGGTATCTGAGGAATTTCTCCCTCCAGCATGCTAGTACCCACATCCTCCTCTCCTTCTTCTCCCTCCAGGTCTGAGACACCATCTACGCTTAGAGGCTCAGTGCCTTCAGAATCTGGGAAAAGGCAAAAAAATCCCCAGTGCTGTAAAAACTTAATCAGAGTAACATCAGCCAAGTGAAAAATAGCAAAAAATCAACCAAGATGCTAAATTTAACCTAGAATGTTAAAGTTAGTCAGCATTACTTGCCATAATTCTCTAATCTACCATATCCCACAAACAGCACAGGCTATGGCATAATCAGTAGTAAACCTGCTTCCTTGGCTAGCAAGGTAAGAGAAAGCCAAAGGTGCACAAGGAAAGAAGTGAAGTGCACCAATTCCTGCTTCTACAGTGGCTTCACTGAGGTGTCTGTTCAAATGCTCCTGAATCTGTACAGCAGTAATAGTGTGATTAACAGGAGTGTGACCTCAGGCCAGCTCATGAAGAGCTCACACATAAATACATTCATAATGCCTTTGCATCTTACCTTCATTGGGATGGTCTGGGCTGGACAGACGACTGCTGCTGTAATCTACAGAGCAGGCACTATCCGGACTGTGTTTGTCTGGGCATCCATTACTGTGATAACCTCTGCAGAGCTTCCCATGGGGCAGTGCTTTTACCTGGAACTCACTACAAGAGAGACAGGAAGATACAGCACTAGAAGAGATATTTGTTTACATGTAAAGAAGCACATTTTAACTTTAATAAGGCCTTACCTGTGTTAGTAACACCTTTTATTACAAATGCAAGGCTTTAAAAAGAAAAAGAAGTTGATTTCTCTCATCATAATACAGTATATTTTTTGCATTTCATTAAGCTTGGACAGTGAAGTCCCAAGGGGACTGTCTGATTTTCTGGGCGCTGTCACTTCCCATGATTACCAGGCACCAGCACCACACTGCTCTGGCTTGATTTCCAGCACAGGTGAGGAACAAATGTAGAAGTTTACATGATGAAAAAGGGACTAAAACCAGGCCTATACCTGCAGGAGAGAAACTCTAGTTTGTCGTAGATTTAAGCTCTAATACACGTTTTTCCCCATATTCATGACCTGCTTCCTTGGGCAAATTCTGTGACGCAAAATATACAAGATTCTGGCTTTGAGAAAGGCTAATTTAGTGAAGAACATCATACAAAAATACAATCTTGTATGACAGGGTTACTGATTTCTGTTGTGATTTCATGAATCTTATTTTGTCAAATGTCACCAGCACTGTTCTTTGGCCTGATGCCTAAGGACTTCCATTTTCCACTTCTTGAAATACTTTGGTTTCAAGTGTACTCCAAGGCAAGGTAGGATGTAGAAGTCAATCAATGGAACTGAATGGCAACTACCCCCAGCAGCTCCCAAACTCTGTAAACATTGCCACATGTCCAGTCTGTATCCAACATCGCCAGAGGGCCTCCCTTTCTTACATGATGGAGCAGCACATGTGTGTACGCTGTCCAAATGTTATCATCACAAAATTAAAAATAAACTAGGTGAAACCTAGCAGCCTCAACTGCAAAATCTTGGCACACACTCTTGCATAAAAGTCTGTCTAAAGCTATCAGCCCCACTCTCTATAACATAACAGGAGAAGACAAAGGAAATTATACAGCTACTAGCATCAGGTTAAGAGGGAAAGGAAAGAATAAAATTCAGGGAAGGAAAAAAAATGGAGCACAGAAAAATTAAATTATGTAAAATTAAAACAGAAGAAACAGCAGAGGAATAAAAAAGGTTTCCACTGTGTCCAGTGTCCTTTTCAATTCCTTCTGTATCATGCAAGTCATTCTATTTCCCATAAATGAGTAATCACACACTACATTTGCTAAATTCTTGCCCAGTTTTCATAAATAAGTGTCCTGTCATTTCTCCTTGGTAGGCATTTCACTGCCACATATGTGTCACTGTCAGTGCATTTTCTAGCTTCCAAGTTTTCCCTTGCTATTTACAACCCAGATAAGGGAGAAAGCAAAAAGGCTGCTCCCAAGTTGTTTATTCAACAAAAAAAAACTTGGAGGAGACTGCTAATGTGCAGTTTCCTCAGAGGAAAATTATTGTAATGGCGCCTTCTTAGTTTCATATTCCTCTAGTAGCTATCTGACATGAAACTATCGACTAAACATGCCTGACATCAATCAGGCAGTAAGTCAACTCATCAAAGTTACTACACAAGCAGAAAGAAAACCAAAACAGAAACATCTGAGCCATGCACAGCAGAGAGCTTATTTTTAACCTGCTAGAGTCTGTAGGATGGATTTCATCTTGCTCAGGGTAGATTACACATTCCTCACTCTCAGAAGGTTCCAGTTCCTGAGAGAAAATCCCCTCTTCACAAGACACAAGCCGAATCACTTGGGGTCGCACACAAGACCCATTGTCTTGGGGAGGTATCGAGCTGCCAACCTGGTTTAATTAAAAATACAGAAAACTAGATATAACCAGTGTTTTAACTTACACCAGCGAGTGCTGTGCAGGGTTAGAAAGCATGCATTACAGCACAGAATATGATCAGCAATCCTATGTCTTTTCTGCTCCTTATTTACTAAACCTGTCAGACTACTGCTGTACTTTCCTGTTTTGTTTCCTGTTTGCAATTCACTAAAATTCTTTGGTAAAGTACTCTTTGACCACACATCAGGAGTGTAAGCCATGCGGCAGCAGGTTCTTCCACCACCTTCAGTGGACTGATCAGACAATACACAGAAGGGAGCCACAGCTGAAAAACTGAATTACTGCACACGACAATCTCAATCCTCTTCTCAGTCACACAGTTATAGGGGGAAGAAAAACTCTAATGAAGCTAGGCACCGGGACAGACTGCTACTGGAAAAGAAGGCACTAGCTTTCTGAGGATGAGTACACGTTATTTGCTGTGACCCATAGATACAAAGATTAAAGAGAATTTACTAATCTAGCACAGCCCACAACTAAAGGAATCACAGGAGCCACATTTCAGTGGCTACTGGAGTCAAGAAACTGTATCCCAGCAGAATGAGCTAGCAATTAACCAGGTTTTTACACACTTGTAATTCCAAGCTCAACTTCTCAGCTTGTTTTCGACGTAACTATTCAAAGAGCTAAAAGAAAACATGAGGTCATCCTGTCATTGAAGAGAAACCTTGATCTCATATGGTCTCTGCTATAAGACAGCAGAATCACACATTGCAGGAGTACTAACTACAAAAGAGCTATCTAATAAAGCTCCTCAGAAGTCATTTAGAAAACCTTTAACAATAAATAGAATGGCATCAGGTAGTAATAAATGTAGGTAACAACAAACAGATGCAGGACAGATGCACTCAGAGTGGGTTCACCTCCTCAGAGCAGTACTGCCCTTACTTTGTTGAAGTGCACAGGAAGGTCAGCGTGCTCTTCTCTGTCGTCCCCGTTGCTGTTTTGAGACAGCGAGTCTCGACTCGGAGAACGGGAAACAGAGAAGGACTCCAGCTGACGCAGGTCAAGCATGGATTTCACAGTCATCTCTATGTTGCTGGTTGGCTGGGACCAGCGACCACGTTGCCGGGGCATCTTGCTCATTGGTGCCTCTGAACGCTGGATTGCCGCTATCTCTTTGGCCTGAAAGAAATTAAAAGACAGACTGTCTTAGGGACTGAGTTTTGCTGATGGAAAAACAGGAGAAGAAACACAAGACCCACAGAAAAACACAATTATGTCCTTCTCAATAAAAGCCTTAAAACTGTCTGAGACACAGCTTGAAATTGCACCATTAATCATAAAGCATCAAGTAGAAATGATACTTTTGTTGCTTCTTCTTGCACAATTGAACAGTTAAATGTCTTGCTCAGATCTAAGTATATTAACAGCTTCAGCACCACATGAGATTCAGATCAAAAAGGAAAAGACAAAAGCATAACATCTGATGGAAAGACACTGATGTAAAAATCCCAAGTGCAACTCTAGATTCCAAACATCCTAGTCTCTTAAATTAGGCTCTATTTTGCCATCTCCAAATCCTTCTTCAGAGAGGCTTCTCAGTGATGAAGAACATCAGCAGCTGCACCTTTCCCACATGTGCAAATGAAGTTTTTAGTCTCTCTGGGAATTTCTTCTTCAGTTTCCCTATAACAAGAAATACAATCTGAAGGTTTAGTAACTCACCCTCCTCATTTCCCACTGGGAAAGGCTTCTTGAGAGGGTAAGGTCTGGATCTGGAAAGATAAAGAGATATGCACCTAGTTGACAACCTGGCCAGCAGTCCAGCTTTTGAACAACCTCTCACTTCATTTTTCCACAAAGGCAGTATTCCCACACCTTTTGAACCACTGTCAACACGTGCTTTCTCATGGACTACCCAAATCATTGTATCAAAATTTTAATGGAGACATACAGTTTTATGTAAGATTTTCATTGAATTAGCAGACCACTGCACAACACTTGCCACAGTGCAGTGCCCTCCCAAAGGCTTGGGAAAAAAAGCCTGCTCCAGTACATTGCAACATCTGTGGTAAAAATACATCAAATTAATAATGGCAATCTCTACTGTAAGTTTTATCAGACATGCCTAAAATCCTCTCTTTTGAGGAGATTTCTTGATTTCTTTTGGCTTCTGCAGACTTTTAATAGCTTGTAGACCCCAGCCCATGAAACTAATTCAAAATTTTTTTAGCCAGTTGGAACTAGCAAGAAACTTGCCAATTTAACAACTGTATTTCTAGGCAGAGAACTCTGAAATGTACCCCTCTTCAGATGCCAGGAATCGGCAGCTCCACATTACCCATTGGTATCTATCCATCTGCTTCTGTTTTGGTCTCTCTCTTCCTGCCCGTACCTTGTTATCCCTAAGCCAGTGTCTCTCATCTTCTCCCTTCATGTCCATGCCATTTTCCTCCATCTCTGCCCATGCCCCTCTCCCATTTATACCTGAGTCTCTCTCAGTGTTGCAGTTGGACTGAATATGGAAAGACTGCAGCCCTCGTAACTCATCTTCATCATTCCCTTCATCTTCACCATCCTTGTCGCTGTCTGATGAGAGTGCAGGCACAGAGGACAGGGCAGAGATGGACTCATGCCTGGAAGACAGGAATTAGGAGGAATATTATGGTTTATGCAAGAACTGCCCACCATTTCAGTCCTTACACCAGTTTTCTGCCTCATCTCCATCCACACTCAGGAGGCTGCCTCAACTCTCTCAAACAGCCCTTGCTCTAGCACAACCCACCTCTGAAAAACTGGGCAAGCTAAACCCTGCACAAAGATGTGCAGACCCTGCCACAGCAATGTTCTCATATGCCTGGAAGGTTGACAGAAATCAGAAGTAAACAAGTCTGAGAAAGTCAAGTGGAATGAAACTGGGCCTTCCATTTCAGACTCCACCAACTGATAAGGTCAAGATGGTAGATTATATTTGGAAGGCAAATATTTTTCCTACCCTTAAGCATTTCTTCTCTGGAACTGATTTACACATCAAAAATGTCAGAGAGAGTCTCTGAAAGTAATTGGGTTTACAGCAAATTATCCCATAAGAAAGGTTCATTTCAAGGATTGCTCCAGGCAGAACCTAAAGGCACAGCCCACACACCATAAGAGCACCATGCTGATTATTTTAGCTTTCAAGCACAAGGATCACGTAAAACATTTCTTGGGCAGATCTTTGATTAAAGCAGATCAAGACAAGTTTTACCACACAGACCTCAGAGGCACTCCCAGCACAGAACTGCCCACTACCAATCAAGGACACTCAATAACACCAGGTTTTACTCTCCCTCATTCTTCTCCTCTTCCCTTTCCTCCACTCACTCCTTCCGTCCACAGAACCAAATGAACAAATGAACTTTTGGACAATAATTGAAGAAAGAAAAATCCCCAACAAATACATTTGAGAAGTCCCCACTCCACAGCCTTGAGCTAGAGTGCCACACTCATCATTAGTGACATTTATAGGATATCACTAGTGGGTGCTGAGTGCCAAGCATTATTCATGAAATAAAAATAGCTCATCCACCAAATACAGAGCAGTTTGGCAAGGGACCAACTTCTCCTGCAGCTGACAGATAGCAGGCCGTATTGAAACATGGTAAGAAGCAGCTAAGGTATTTTAATCTTTTCTCTTCCTGTGTAGTGGCAGAACATTAATTTCCATTTCATTAGGACTAATAACTACCCAACCATTTCAGATGAGCTTTGAAGTGTTCTGGCAAAAAAAGTGAAAGTGACTGTAGCCTGCAGAGTTCTCAAGTGAAAACAGTTCGTTTTGGTCATCCACATCTACTTTTGACATTTGAGTTTCAAATCTTCATCTTTTCCACTCTCTTCTCATATGCCCATCTTGTCACTCTCAGATTCTTGTGTCTAAGCAGAGGAATCCCAAAAAAGCCCAAGTACCACAGTATGTTTGAGGTTATGCTATGTTTCATCCTATGACATATATTAATTACATTTATTCGTGGTAGGCAATATTAAATTTGTATCAGTAACTTTGATAGCATCCATCTGCTTGTATTCATCATGGTTGTTTGAGGAGTTTATTGAGACAGAAGAGTTGGATTATTAGACCTGTAAACATCTAGCTGGTTGAATACCTCACAACAATGAGGTGATATGGCAAGGCAAGATTACGTGTTTGCCAAGCTCCTATGTGTACTGTCATTGGTGTAAATGGAGAAGGGAGGATTGCTATTCAAATCTTTTATGTTACAAATAGAAAGATGGCCCCTGTCCATCAGATGGTGACTGAAAAAATTAGTGAGGGGGGAAAGGGTATGTTCTAGTACCCTTAAAGTAGCAGAGTAAGAGAATGCAAAACATATTTTGGAAGTCAGAAGGGTACTTTTTAAAACCTCACAGGAAGTGATAAACAAGTTATGAAGTAATGTATTGGTACAAACATAAGGTTATCTTGCATTATCCCAGCAAAAATTCACACTCCTCTTCCACACCCTTCTTTTTGCTACTCAGGTATGCTTTTCAAACTCAGTTCTATAACTTGAAGGGAGATAGATGAATGAATGATATTTTCAAAACAATCCTAGGCCCACTGACTTGAAACTGAGATACTCCTGAAATGAAAACTAGGTTCACAAGATCTTGAGTGTTCTAACTGTTGTTCTTGCCCAAGTCAACCCTTCAATTCAGACTTCACTAATTCAGACTTCACTATTTCTCCTTTCTTTCCCTGCCTTCCCCCATGTACTTTAGATTTTCTCCTAAGTTCCCTGCTGCACACATCTCCTAAATACTCTTCCTCAGTTCTTTTTCATGCTCAGATGGGAGTCAGTGTAATGTACAGTGAGTTTTCAAGCACAGAAGCTGTTTCCAAATAAGCACCACATGAGAGCATTTTGAAAATTAAGGAGTAAGACTTCTGGGGTTTGCTGAATTCCTGCTGAGAGCCAAACCCCAAAGCATCATTGTCCCAGAATGAATGTTTCAGAGTAGCTATTCCAGAATAGCATGTACAGACATGTCCAATTCTCATGATACATGTGACTCAGAGCAAGTGTTTTAATTGTACTTGTTCATCTTCTTTGCTGAGGAACGATCCCATTCTAGCATCACAGAATCACTAAGTTTAGAAAAGACCTCCAAGATCATCAAGTCCACCATTTGACTGAATATCACCATGCCCACTAAACCATATAATGAAGTGTTATGTCTACTCATTTTTTTAACACTTCCAGGGGTGGTGACTCAAGGATTTTCCCTCGAGACCCTGTTCCAATGCTTAATGACTCCTTCAGTGAGGAAATTTTTCCTAATGTCCAACATGAATTTCCCTTAGCAGAGCTTGAGGTCGTTTTCCCTTGCTCTGCTGTTAGTTTCCTGGGAGAAGAGGCAAACTCCCAGCTTACTACAACCTGGATCTTGTTCTATACAGGGCAGCAGTGTCAGTTGCTCCTCAGCTCCCAGTTTTTGAAGGGTCAGACAGCACAGGGTGAATGGCAGGGAAGGACCTTAAATCAGAAAGTCTTCAGGACACGGTATAGACTTGAAAGTGCCACGTGTCATTATGGAGTTCTAGTATTAAGACATCTGATAATAGGTACTCTGTGTTCTTTTGTATGACCTGAATCCAACCCTGTTTTGTTTTCTCAAAACAAAACAAAGCAGACAAGAATGGCAACTACCCATTTAAAGAGGTATGCCATCAGCATTCCCACTCTGATCTTGTGCTACTTAAACCCTCAGCTTTAGGGACATATTTATGAAACTGTAACATCCTGAGTGGTAGGTATCACCGGCAGATTCTGTCCTCCTGCTTCCCCCTCAAATGTTGAAGTGTTTTAAAAGGAGTTATTCTGTTTTTCCCCACAGAAGGATCACAGTGCACTGACTTCAGAGTTTACCTAGTGTTATACTTGCAGTAGCTCAGCACAGACTGAAGCACCATTTCTGATAAGGCATCAAAAGCCTACTCCATTCTAAGCCCTGGAAACAACACAGCTTTCCTGGACTGGATGAGACCCACTGAGAATTTGATAAGGAGCTCTTCTTTCCAAATATATCTGACAGCACACAGTATTTCTTCAGCATACATATATAACTTTTAGACAATTTAATTTGGATAACATTTTTACCTCCTGCTATTTATACTAGAGAGTCAAGGAAAGCTACAGATATAGTGATTTTTTAAATTAACACGAAAAATATAAATGCCCACATAAAAATTGACTATAAGCCCTGCAAACATTCCACAGCAAAATCAGTTTAAAACTTGAGACAAGCTTTTCTAAACTATAAATGCATACTTGGATCAAAACCAAAACCCTGCTAAATGGCCTTTATGTGATCCCTTCACTGAAAATATAAAAGCCTTAAAACCAAAATGTACCAGCAATATCAGCTGAGTACAAGTTCCATTATCCTGAACTATCAAAGCTCATGTTCAGAAAAAAGCACACATCTGCAATTACCATAACCAGAAGCACAACTCAAAGGCTCTCAGGCACACTATGGAGAACTGTGGGTCATATAGATCAGAGCAGTTCTAAGATAATACAATATCCCACAAAGGTGAGTCAGAGAAATCATTCAGAGGAGAAACTTTAGTCTCTCAAAATTTTTAGAGGGACTGAAAATGCCAGGACTCTTCAGTTCAGAGAACAGGTTGGATGAAGAGAGGTTATGAGAAAGGTTTACAAAACCATGGGCACTATAGATAGCTGGCAGCAGAACAGAAGTTCACTAAAGCTCACAACATTCAGAAGCAGAGGACTTTCAACAAAGGTAGTAGGAATGTGTTTTAACAGAAACAAAAAATGTCCTTTCCACAGAGAGCAGTGAGCTCCAGGAACTTGTCACCAAAGGAGGCTGCCGAGGCAGACAATATTATGAAGTTCAAAAAGAATTTATACAAACTCAATGGACAATGGTCCATGACCAGATGGTAAAGGGAACAGGTAGAGATGTACCTCCTAACATCCCTGATGTATCAAAGGAGCGTGAGGCAAATGGACCACAAAGGTTCATAGAGCAAGGCTCACAGAGTTTCTCACTAAACAGCATCTTCCACTGCCACAGCCACAGGCAGAATACTGGGCTTCGTGGAGCACTGCTTTGACCCAAAAAGGCACCTTCTGTGTGTTTAAACTGCTGCTGTTACTCACCTGGGTCAATTCCTGCCCTGACAGTAGCAACTGCATAGACAGCACTGTCCTGAATTGGAAATCTTCATCTCCCACTGCCTCCTCAGATCAATTTTGTTACCCCAGTATTATTTTGATTATTCATCCTGTAATACACTCACACCATGGAACTAGCAAAAGTGTTACTTCCCCCACCAAATTCTAGCAAAACTGTTCCAAAGAAGATCTAGTAGAACAAATGACTTATCACCAGGCAGGGAGCATTCTCATACTACTGTCAGTCTTTTGAGAACAATTTTCTACCACAAGTTGCAACTCAACTCTCTACTGCAACCTACACAGACAGGCTTTGGAAGCAATCAGAACAGGTACAGGGCACCTAGAAAACAAATCTCACTCAAGTTCATTAGTTTTCCTTCTCCCACCTCAATAATGCTGGTCCAATAGGCTCTTCTTCCATTGTCAGTACCAATCCAAAACGCTCTGGAGTTATGTCTTTGCTGATCTCCGGTGACCACAGCGGATGATCAAAACTGAAAACAAGCTTTCAAAGCTGACAAGCAGATTCCAGGCTTGCAAAGAGGCTACCAAACAAGTTTAATAAAGTTCTGGGCTTGGCGTGGCACTAGCACCGCCCTTCAGCAAGCGTCTGTGATGGAAACAAGTATCACCTCACGTGGAACAGGACTGGGATTATCTGTCACAGGCTGAGCCTTGGTAGGGTAAGGCTGCAGCTGCTGGAATAATGGAGAGACTGCTATAAAAAGCACGTTGCTTGACAGATCCAGAACTTTATGAAGAAAAAAGGCTTCCTGAGTTTTCCCAGCATCGTTACCAAAAGCACTTACTAGCCAAGACTATTTTCAAGAATGAGCAGATCAAGACTTCTCAAAACAAAACTATGCAGACAGACTTGTTACAACAGTGCTTGCTCCCAAAGGGAGTGGGACAGTCTTCATGCTACTGAACAACCAGTGTGGTAAATCCTCCAATGCTTTGGTACTTTTATATCCAGAACTCCATTCGTAGTCATTTGGGACATAGGAACAAAAAACAACAACAACAACAAAAAAAATCTGTGTTTATCATTTTTTCCCCCACTGTGATCTCATGTCACCTTGGTCAGGACTCTCCCTTGCATTGCTTACAGTCCAACTAGTCTCAGTTACGTACAAACTACAGAGAAACTAAACACATTACACTAAAAATCAAAAATACCCTGTCACTCTTGTTCTATTTAAAAACAGAAGCACTACTTTTTAAAGAAAGGTCACCAGATAAATTTAGATCTATTTGGCTTGTAGGCTGAAGTAATTTGTTTTTAGATATGTTGTTTACCAAGCAAAAATTAATAATATTATTTAACTAGCAAGAGCTTTTTCCATTTAAATTATTTTTGTATTTATTATTCATATTATAATTATTTTAGCTGGGTTTTTTTCAAAGCCTCCAGAAAATAGTTAACAAAGAAACAGCAAAACTGTAAGGAGTCTTTTAGAATTACGATCAACATAGCCAACTCATGCAGCTCACAGGTGTACTTCAGTACTGACACTGCAGAAAACAGCCTTTAAACTGCATTCAGGTTAGACCTAGAGAATTTTATTCATGAAAAATTACAGCTTCCCTGGTAGGACTCTGTGTACCATCCTCAGTATTCCTAGGTGAACTGCTTATTAAAGTTTCTGACCACATCATTAAACTAAATTAAGGCACAAGAGGCATTGCATACATATTGCAACCAGTGAAGCACACCAGGTCTGTCTGGAAGATCCCAGTCTGGTTTCTATATCCAAAGAAGGGGGGTACAAAACCCACAGCAAATTCAACAGAGGAATAAGAGAACTTTTGAAAGATGCTATCAGTGAAGACAACAAAAACCTTACAGTTGAATCCCAGCGCCACACTTTCACATTCCACCCTACAAAGCCAGCCACCTCTTCTCAGTCTACTCTGCTCACCTCATGAGTCCAGCTGCCTTGTGAGGAGGAGACTTCTCCGCCTGCTTCCCTCTCTGTTTCATGTCAGACAGTCGCTGCCGCATGTTGATGGTCATCTCTGAGCTCAGACGCCAGATGAAGATGCAGCTGAAAGAAGGAAAGGTGAGGCTGGCACCAAGTCTCAGCTCAGTTTATTGATACTAATTCCCACTGCAGAGACAAACAAGAGCCCCTCTGTCTGCAGCAGAGAGACATGCAGAAACAGCTTCACAGAAATTCAATCCTATCACAAGCCTCACGATGAAAGGGTTAAACCTGCCTGTCAGAGACTCCCTGTGAGCAACTGCAGAGATATTTACACAGACTCATCTCTGATCCCATACCTTTACTTGACTATCTGACCAGCTGCTGAAGGAAATGCCATTACAAGTCCCTCTGTGGTCAGCAGGATAAGTGGAGCCTACAGATATCCCTTGCATCCTCTAATAGTGGTTAAGCTGAAGTCTCTGACTGCCACTACCCTCAAAGGCAAGGCCTTCCTAATGCCCACCATCCCATGGAGTCTCTCTGCTGTAATAACAGCTAAGTTCATGTGGCAGTACTTTTTGCAGTCACGGTGCTCCTAATATTTTACTTGGGACTCCATACAGGACACTTGCACAGAATTTACACAGCCATTAGTGGGTCAGAGCATAGTGCAAATAACACCAAGGCCATGAGTTCAATCCCTGTATCAGCCATTCACTTAAGAGCTGGATTTGATGATCCTTGTGGGCCCCTTCCAATTCAGAATGTTCTGTGAAATATTCTGTGAAATGTGACTGAATTTGGTCAATGGATTCAAAAGCATTTGAGAGAAGGAAACCAACAGTGTGGTCTCATTTCATGAATTTCTTCAGAAATTCAGCTTAAAAAAAATATATTCCTCATCACATTAAAGAATACTGTATCTCATCTTCAGCTACTAGAAAGAAAAATTACCAACACTGTCTTTGAAATTTGACCCCAGTGCTAACTAATTCTATTCATCTCAGTTATCTTTCCTGTCTAGCTGGGTATGCCTACGCTGATGTAGAAACAGAGATGGTGTTTTGGCTATCGCTTATAAAATCCTGCACCCTGCTCTGGAACCCAAAGAGGATTTAATTCAGTTTTTCAAGACCTCAGTATACTCATGGGTACTCCAATACACAGAAGATTTTTCAATTACTGACTTTTTCCTCTTTCTTGATAGCATGTAAACATTAATTTGCTTTGCCATTTTGAACAATGACCATGAACTTTGGTCTCCCTGACCTGAGGCAAATGTCAAAAGTGCCAGGATCCTGAATACCTGAATCTTCTTCATTTTTTCTCTCTCATGAGGAAACGATTTAAAAGGTTTTGATTTCCATATCACACACAAAAAAAGCCCATAAACCCCTCTTTGCAGTCTGTGAAGATTTTAGAGCAAAACTAAAAATTCCCTTCTTGTCCCCAGTGCCATGCTCAGGAGCACCACTCCCAGCTACTGAAATCACATACAGTGACACTTCCCATTGCCTGAGAATACACTGTCATCCTCCCACTGGAGCTTTTGAACCAGGAGAAAGGGCTGAGGCACTGTGTCTGGGAACTATGGCAACCCAGGGCAGGCAGCTGTTTCCCCTCAAGGAGAAGCTCTCTCCAAGTAACAGCAGCCATAATGTGCTGCTGAAAAAATACTGAAATGGAGGAAACAAAATTCTGAAAGCAAATCTGGCTTGTCCATTTATCCCACCTCCATAGTTATCAAACCTAGAGACAAGCAGCAAACAACCTGAGCCTGTGAACCCATTAGCATTCAACACAAACTCTACAGAAGCGAGCGCCCACCTACCCCTTTTGCTGGGGTTGGGGAGGGGATTTTGTTTTGGTTTTTCTTACCTTGCATTACTTTTCTCACATGAATCTCAGTCCTTATGCCCTTTCTCAGCTCTGTTTTTCTTTCTATTCTCAGCTCTATTCTTTGCACATGCTGCTGTGTGTGAACAGACTATTTTCCCTGCTCCCCTTCAAAAAAGATGCCTTCTCATCTCCTTACAGCAGAGCTCTTCATGAATCCTTTCCTCACTTCTCATCCACCTCCTGCATACCCTTAAGTGAAGAAAATTACCCTTTTGCTCATGGAAATGTCAACAAAAGAACGTTGCACTAAATCACAAGGATCACTGAGGATTTCAAACCTTCCCTGTTTCTGGAATTTGTCAGGAGTTCACAACAAAAGGACTCTCTCTCCTGCAACTTTTTTCCCTAATCTATTTAAACACACGGAAGGTAAAGAAAGAAGAAAACTAAATTATTTATTCATTACTGAAAGACAGAAACAACCAACTGATGAGATTTAAGGTGATATACTGTATGTTCTGTAACAACTCACCCTCTAAAACCCTCTTTCCAATTCAACTGTGTTTATTAACAAAAAAAAAAGAGAGAGAGGATCTGAGTCGCTCTGAACTTGCAACAGCACTCCAGGAACCATCTTTCTCAAAGAAAAAATTCTATTCAGTTCAGCTGATTTAAGCACTCACTGATTCCAGAAATAGTGGCTCCACTCACCTGTACAATCATCATACCAGGCACGTATTCTCCTTTTTCCCTTGGGCTCAGTCTGGTGATTACTTAAGCTTTTAGTGAACTGATTTAGCTCACTAAATGTGCAGAAAACTCATCTCAGGGGAGTACTGATGTAGTGACCTGAATAAGCTGAATGAGGGGTCAGCTGCACCACTGCTGACTCAGGGGAGCAGGAAGGGGACCATAAGGACAGGACCAAAAAGTGGGGACAGGCCTGTCCCTTTTGCTGCTAAACAGGCTCTTTCACATGGTAAAACCTCACCAACACGAGTACTGCAAGAAAAAGTTTTGGCACTACTAGCAAAAATAGCACAAGATGCCTTATACTACAGACCTGAAGGCTGGTCAGGAAACAGGTCACATCTCTGTCCCCTTTCCAGCAGAGAACAGTATTTACACTCAGAAAAGGAAAATACTTCACATGGGTATTTCATAACATAAGCTCTGTGAGCTTTGCCAACAGCACACATTTAGGATTCAGAATGCTCTGAGATTTATTTGGAATTCGTAAAACATCCCTAAAAAAAAAAATAATCAATCCTTTCTTAAGATCATGCTAAATCCAGTATGAGATGGCATGAGCCAGTATCACAAACAAGCAAAACCTCTTACCTGTCACCAGAAACAGAGATCAGATGTTTGCAGTCATTACTGAATTTCATCCCGGTTACAATCTCTGTGTCAAGTAAAGCACAAAAAACCCAATTTTCCCTGAATTATTGAAGTGGACAGAAGAGATCCTTAGCCAAACAGCCTATCTGTACTCAGGAATTCAGACTTCACAGATCAATATGCCCCAGTTACCATAACCATTTAACCAAGAATCTAGGCTTGACATGGAAAGGGTACCCCATGGCAAAATACACATGAAGACTGAATTCTCTTTTTGCCTATAATAGAATAGCTCCTGCATGGTAGGGGCTGAGGGTATAGCATAATGAAACTGAATACAGTGAAAAAAACCACAGACTACCTTATAGGCTATTAGAAAAACTGCGTAAATAAATACATGGCTTGATGGGTGTGTGTGCACACGCTTGTGTGCAAAATGCAAAAATTGAACTTGCAATAAAATAAGCTATTACAATTTCATCCAACTACAACTTACCCAAAAATACCAATTAGGTAAACTTTGGTGGGGAGGAATCCTCAGAAAGCTTTGACTAGTATCGGACCTTACTATACAGTCATCAGCAGAAAACATGCATTTCCTGAAGTTTACAGGCCTTACCTGAGTGTCCATACATGGTTGCAACACACTCGCCAGAATAGAAATCAAAGATGGAGAGGTTCTTGTCAGAACAACTGGTTGCAATGTAAAGACCAGAAGGGTCTGTTTGCACCTGGTTTAGGAGACCAGAAGAACGCAAAGACCTGGTGAGAAACTACCTTCAAACTACATGAAAATAGTCCAGAATACCCAAGACAGTCAGAATAAAATGCAAGTAGCCCCCATAGGATTCCAATTGAGTACGAGCCTATCCAGCATCCCAGGACAAATCTCCTACCTAATCCTGACTAGACTTTTAAGACTATCTCCAACCTAATCAGAGACTGAAGGCACTTAAATTAAATGCCTTCATGACTGTGAAGGCATTGCCACCAGTGGACAGACTTCTACCTCTCTCCTACTTTCTTTTAACCATTGGGGTCTTACTTTCTTCTACGTTATGATCAAAACAAAACAACAAGAACCCCCCCACCCCAAAACATACATACCTTAAAAAAAGAAAAAAATCAGAGCTGACAAAGTGAAATATTACAGGATTCAAGTCTTCAGGAGAGAAAACAAAAAAGAACTCAACACTGCCAAGAAACTGTCTTTGATAATGATGTTGTCACAACTCCAACATTTGCAACTCCCATTTTTCAGCTATTTTGTTGGTTGTTTGTTTTTTCGTATACACCTATTTGTTGCTTTATCTTAGATCAAATATAAAATCCCCTGAAAATGCCTCACCAGGTCTAAAGCAGCACTACACAGCAAATACAGTTACTGTCACCAAATGTGCTGCTCTTTTATAGCATTTTATGGAACTGAGAGGGAAAACTGTGTTTTTCAAGGGAGACATGGTATTTAAATAATGGTAATTCTTCTGGTTCATTATGTTTATTTTGTTGACGTTTGCTTCCAGTGTCACTGTTTGGGTTCTACTCATTAAACTGCAATGTGTATTATGATCTCAGAATAACATGCCAAGAAAGTTTAAATTCCAGAGACAACCATAACCCCTTGGTTACATAATTGTCTTAAAAATGAGCAAAGCAACAGTAAAAGTAATTGAGATATATATGGGGAAAAACCCCACACAAAAAACCAAAAAGGATATTAAAACCAAAAAATCTGGCTCTCAGAACATTTCATGGTTTCTTGTCTGAGAAAGATCTAATCACGCACCTAAGCTTATCAGCAATTTAAAGTGTAGCATCAATTTTTCATTTTCTTTACTTGGCTTATAAAAAATTTGTAGGAATTATAACAGGCAAAGAGAAGGAACTTATCTTTCTCTGTAAAACAGAAGAGCTGACACTGAACAAAATTGTTTATTTTCCCCTTCCTTTTTACCCAGTTATTTACACCCATCAATGATTTCAACTAGAAGGGAACTACAACTACCATCTATTCCTGCCGGACCAATTCAGAGTTGACCAAATTAAAGCTTGTTATTAAGTGCATTGATCAAAGGCATCTTCAACACTGTCAGGCTTGGGGCATCAACCACCTCTCCAGGACGTCTGTTCCAGTGTTTGACCAAACTCTCAGTAAAGAAATGCTTCCTAATGTCCAGGCTAAACCTCTCCAGTGCAGATTTGAACCATTCCCATATATCCTGCAACCGGATCCCAGGAAGAAGAGCTCAGCACCTCCCTCTCTGTGTCCCCTCCTCAGGAAGCTGTAGAGAGCAATGTGATCACCCTTCGGCCTCTTCCTCTCCGAACTAGAAAAGCCCAATGTCCTCAGCTGCTCCTCATAGGACATTCCTTCCAGTCCCTAATAATAATACTACTGACCTGTGCAGCAGTAGGAAAATCATCAGTGAAAAATAAAAATACAATGAAGAAGCTTGTTTGGCAACTTAACTTGAGAGATATTTTGATTCTGTCAACTGGTTGTCCACCTTTATAGACAAGAATGCAGTTCTTCCACTCAACTGTGAATCTTGAACACACCAGATTTACCAGGGTAAGCCCTGGATAGTGGCAGAAGCAGGCGTGCTACCCTGGCCCAAGGCCTGGATGCACTCAGCAGGTAGAAAACATCAACAGACTCTCTCTAAGCAGTACCAGGCTCGTCCAGAACTCCAAGACCCAGGCTCTTCAGGGCAGATGCTATTTAATTTTATCAACTCAAAAAGTTTCCCTTGTATTTTTCCTCTGAAATCCACTTCACAAACAATGATCAACAGGCATTTCCACTTCAAAAATCCTAACAAAACCAGTCAAGGAAGCCAGAATGAGGTCTCTGGAGTAGAAAGTAAAGGATTAAATTAAATGGATTAAATAATCTCCTGACAGATATTGGTGCAGTTCTACTTGTTTTTACCGCATGGTCCGGTGACTCACTTCAGAAACAGGACAGAGAGAAAAATCATACATCAGCTTCAGCATTCACTGACTCTTTTCCTGTTTTAGCCTGATGAAACCCAAATACATTACCAGCCCTTAAGGGTGGAAATAGGAGGAAGCAACAGCAGGGTAAAGGACAGAGTAAGGAGCAAGCAAAATGAAATTACTGTATTCAGATTTGTATTTCATTTTCTTGCCCCTGAGCTGCATTCAGAAAAGCTGAAAAAAATTGAAAAAGGAAGGAAAAGAAAACAGCTTACTTTGATAAGGGTGCCATCTTCACCTTGGGATCCCTTGTAAAGCTTCTTCTGCTTCCCACTGCTTATGTTGAAAACCCTGAGGGGATGACATAAGACAACATGGCTCATTTTGCCCAGGTACTGCTCTGGGGCTCTTGTCACCAGGATCCTTTTCTCTCCCTGTTCCTCATTCCACATAAAATACAGGAAACAGGGCCAAGCTAGAGGAAGTGGAGAAATTATCTCCATCAAGTATTATCACAAATCAGTTAAATGGTTCAAGAAAAAACCTCAAAAGTAATGCAGAGGCAGATTATCTAAATTAAAATTGACGCTTTAGTCTCAAGCCAATAATCAATCAGTCCTCACTGCTGTAAGGTCCTCACCTGGGCTCCTCCATACTAGAGCAAAGAGAGCAAGACACTTTATTTTGTTAGAATACAAAACCACATTACATCCAGTAGTGATATTTAGCTATAACCAAAACTCGTAACATCTCATACAGCTATAATAGGAGGAGAGACACAACTACAGAGAGACCCCTTTGCTTTCAAGCAGACAGATTGGAGAAATGGATGAAAAGGGAGCAGAGAATGGACTCCACTTGTTCAATGACAGTCACATCTAATTCAGTTTTAGGTTCCCACAGTCCCAGGTATTCCACAGGACCTCACAGCTTTTCACTAAGTACCTTCAAAACCAAAAATTACTACAGTGCAGAAGTTCTTGCCCCACAGATCAACGATGTGCCAAGTAAGGCACACTTGCTCTCCCAGTAGAAAGCCTTTGCTCTGCAGAACAATCTAGCGAGAAGCCAAGAGTCCCATGGGCATTGCACATAGTCACAGCTTTTTATCAGTGAGGGGAAAGGCGGAGTTCAACCTCACGGTGCCTCAGATCTGTCTGAAAACGCTGTATCAAAGAACTTAGAGGAATAATGATGGAGATGGGGCTGCCTTGTTTATGACTGCAAAAATATTTTCAAGATGAGAAGGAAACTAACCTGATGTTACGATCCTGGCATCCAATAGCTGCATATTTCCAGCTAGGGTCCACATCCATGT
Source organism: Oriolus oriolus (assembly GCA_013400235.1). Taxonomy (NCBI): domain Eukaryota; kingdom Metazoa; phylum Chordata; class Aves; order Passeriformes; family Corvidae; genus Oriolus; species Oriolus oriolus. Next base: position 957,905 of record VXBT01004941.1, read on the forward strand.
CATAAAGTGTGGTCTTCCTAACAATGTGATGTGTTCGGGTAAACTGGACCCCTTCTCCTGTCTAAACACACGGGTAAAAACTGTGTCAAAATCAAGGAGTTAATCCATTATTAAAAACAAGTAAATACAGATGAGTCTTCTCACACAGCAAGCACAAAACAATCCTTCCCAGGGAGCTGCTGGGAGCAGATGGGACTGGAGGCACATGGAACTCTTCCCTCCAGCACATACTCTTTCACCAGTCCTCACAATAGCTCTGGCAGTGAAAGAAAAGCAGATATCCTAACAGTTCTCTATTTCACATCTTGCTGGGAGAGGTCAGGCTGGGAGTAGCTGCATGCTTCACAGAACTAGTTCTCTGAATGTAATCTCTTCTGCTGAGTCAGTGGGAGGCACTGAGGCTGAAATAGCAACAAGCTCATACAGAAACTCTGATATCATTCTTTGAAGTAACTCCTTTGTGGAGACATTATAAATTAGAAGTGTACAAAAAGCTGTGATAAGGTTACCTTCTGTGCAGTGCGGAAATAGATGCTCTTGTCTGCCCCACAGCTTATCATTCTCACTTTCCCATCATTGGCTGGAGAGAAAAGGCAGGAGACAAAAGATGAACACATACACAAGGTGGAGGAAATGTTTCCATTTATACCACTGCTCATTTATTCCAGTCCTGATTAGCTAAGACTGACTCCTCCCCAAGCAGCAGAATAGAAGCCCCTTCTCAGGGACAGCATTTGTCTTTCATGCTCAGAGTGCATGAGGCCTTAACACAGAGGCTTTGCAGAACAGATTAGGATGTAATTCTGTCTTCTCCCTCACCAATATGCCCATATCTCTGTGTGCCACAGCATTCTATGGCAACATGGCACATTCACACTCAGTAGAAGCAACAGGCACTTTTCAGACCTTAGAGTTGGTCACATGTTTCTTGCTGCCCTATCTTACTGCAGGGTCAGGCTTCCCTTCCTCCCTTAGGACTCTTCTGTAACCAGTCAGCTCCTTCAGCAAAGCAACACCTGATGAAACTCTAAGTAATGACAATGCATCCAACATCACACAGGCCCTTGAACTGCACCCACTTAGAGCATGCCAGCACTTGGCTCATAGACCAACACAAAGGCCTTAGCTGCCAGGCCTTGAGCCCACTTCTCTCATCTCCAGGAGTTCAGCTGGCTGCGTTCAAGGCCAGCTCACTGATAAGACACATCTGTCAGAGAAACTTTTGCTGGCCTTTGAGCTCCTCCAGAAAAAAACTTGAAAAAGCCACACAGTTGCTTTGGGGAGCCCCTGCTATGAAGCTTCAGTGAGTCCCTTCACTCAGGAGTGGTTTTCAAGCTGAGGTTCTCATCCTTGAGCCCCAGCTGAGCTACACTGCAGCAGCATTGCAGCCACACCTGTGCCTGGACACATATCCCCACTGATCCAAATCCTGACCCAACCCATGGACTCACCTTCCTGATCTGAACTCTGTCTTGCCTTGCTGCTATGAGCTTGCCTGGCAGGCACTGAACTGTAGGTGACCCTGACCACTCCAGACTGATCAAGACCTTGAATTGCTTGAATCCATAGTTTTATCACTATAGATTTGTCTGGTAACCTGGACTACTGGCTGTACCTAGTTACTGCCAGTGGACTTGATCTGTTCCTGTTCATGTCCTGTGGTACTTTCCCACTGCCAGTGGAAAAGGCCACTACCTTTGCCTGCCTTCCTATCACCCCTGGCTACTGGCTTTCCATGACAGAGCAGCCAACTCCTGCTGTTCCCAGCTGGTATCTGACCATCAGCAGCAACTGAGTGCTGGGGATAAAATGTGCTCCATTACCAGGAATGCAAACTCTTACAGTGGCTTGCAATGACAAATTTACTTTACTCAAAACTTTTTTTTTGGTGTGTTTGGGGATTTTTTTGGATGACTGGTCACAGTTCTCCTAAATAAGAGCAGCATGTAGCCCTCTGAAATTAGTTAAAGGGAGTAAATAATTACAGAAAACAGTCTTCCAAAAAAATGCTGAGGACTTTAATCAGGAGAGGTTTCTTCTGGGAGGAAGAAGGAGAGGAAAAGAAAGCAAAACCATTAAAGAAGGCAAGTATCACCTTCTGTTAGGACTGCAACTAAAAAAGATGACCAAAAAAAACCCCAGCTGCAGCTTCAAATTGACCTAGACCTGTATTTAAGTAGCTGAAATTACTTTACAGCCACAAGGGGACAACAGCAGTGCTCAAATCCAGCTTTGGAGGAAGGCCATAATTCTCTACCTGCAAATTTCACTGCAGTGATGGAAGAAGAATGTTCATCCAGGGTTTGCTGCAGGCTATAGTCCTTACCAGCATCCAAGACATGAATCAATCTATCCCGACTGGCTGAGGCTAAGAGCTTTAAACCTGTCAGAAAGTTAAAAGGAGTGCAAGATAATGACTTTTTAATTCGTTTTTAAAACAGCTTCCCAAGTCATCTTAGGGACAAAACATTATACTGTAGCTAATTGTATAGATGGACACAAAGTAACACCACTGAATTTCACACTATAATAATTAACAGAACAAGTTTCAATCTCAACGTACAATATTCCAATAAAAAGTAAGAGAAACAAGACTTTTTCAAAGCCTGGCTCTACTGGCCCAACACTACAAGCCTGCTCTGACATCCAGGAGTAGTTCACCACGAGAATTCTAACATACCATAATTGGACTGATGCCTTAAAAAGGCCAACCTGGAAACAGAGACTAGACAGGGTAAGGGAATAAAGGTGGTATTTATTTTAAAAAAAGGCCTTCAAAGGTATACCCTGGGCAGGCCAAAGGCTACACCCAAGATGGACGACAAGTCACCAGTTCTTCACACTTTTATAGGTTTGGTCCATTTGCATATCAGCATAAATTCGCCAATTGAACTTTAGCTAATGATGTAATTTCCCCTCAGCTTGCCCCCCTTCTCAAGATGCTGGTTTACACATTTTGGGCCTAGGACAGTCTGGGTGTCCTTGGAGAGCAAGCCTGGAGAGGCTTTGTTATGTCTATCTTAGCATGAGAGAACAACAGCTAACAGGCTGCAAGACAGTTCAAAGTTACACACTAGGAATACAGAGAATACAGAATTTGTAAAATACAAAAGCTAAAACCTAAGGCATCAGGACATTCTGACTTGCTCAACATTACATTCATAGGCAAAGGGGAATCAGATCAACTGCATTTACCTGTGTCAGGTTTGGAGTATTCCAGACATAGGATCTCAGAGTCATGGGCTTCCACCTTCAGCATTTCCTTCAGAGACTGCAACTCATATATTCTAAGACACAACATAGCTCATTTCAGTATGTTTAATAAAATTAACAAGACTTGTTTCTGACCCTCATGTCTGAGCAGACTGCAATCTGCATAAGAAGGTTTATGGGATTACCTGAGAGTGCCGATCCTGTCCCCTGAGGCCAGGTGCTCCCCACTGGGACTCACACAGACAGTGCGTATCCCCACCTTCGTATCCAGCACTTGTGCATCAGCTTTCTCTGCACTTCCTGCTGAGTTGTAATCAGTGTCCAGAAGTACCTGAGTGTTGTCATCTACATAGATGATTTTCATCAAGTCCTGGGGACACAATACACCCAGAAATATTTACTAGTCACAAAATATTAAAGCAAAGCATCTGCCTTAGAAACTGAGCTCCTGGCCAACATAAACATTTTATTGGCAATAATGCTGTAACTGGTGGGACCTCTTAGCTAGGAGCAAGCACTAAGCCCCTTCATACTGCAGGATGAAAGTTTCCAGCTGTATCTCATGATCACCCATTTAAAAAGATTCAAGTTAGAAACTAACAGCATCTCCTGCACTACTGATGATCTCTGGGATTAGTGATTACAACATATTAGGGCACACAGCAGGAATCTGAAAGATTTCTAGGGATCATCTAAGTCAGATGATCTTCTTCATCTGAGAAGTGACAGGAAAAGCAGGAATTTTTTCCACCTGCTTCCTGAGATTAGGACTGCTGTGTCCACAGATCTTCCAACTCAGATGAGAACAGAAGCAAACGTCCACACGTAATCACTGTTCTGTATGATTATCCTCCCTCTTATAGAGATGTAGTGAGTGCAAACTGTTTTTCGTTCTCCCAAACCTCTGCTTCATTTAATGCACCTTTTCCAAACAAATCTTAAAAGTGGTTACACATCACAGAGATGCAGAAAAAGAGAACCAACTCTCCTGAAGCATATGGCCCTTATGGAAGAGACTAAGCTTGATGAATCCTTGGGTGGTTTATGAAAACAGCAATAGTCCCCAGGACCATTTCAGACAAAATGTCCTTCCACCCAGTACTCCTTTCATGTTTCTTCAGGTTCATACATGTAACCAGATTTGTGCTCAGTTTACAGAGAAACCTGTGTTGACTTGGAAATACGAAGAAATTTGGGCCTTAACTTGGGAATACCTGTGCGTGAAGAAAAGCAACCCCAAGGACAAGGAGGTGGTCTAAACCTAGGATCTTACATTGCTGAGGATGTTGCGGTGAAGGGCTGTGCCGTGGATGTTGGAGCTTTCAGTGTTCCACAGACGAATGGTGTTGTCAGAGGAGCAGGTGATGAAAGAACCAGGGGGGAGGCAGGGCTGATTGTTGTCCTTCACCTCTGGATACATCTACGGGCAAGTAAAATCAACCCCTGAATAATACTGCCTGGAATCTGGCATCCTAGATACTGGTAGCAAGTTTCAAAACTAAATGAGACAAAAGGGTTGTCCTCTCTGTTGTCTAAACATGAAAGCCAGACAGTTCTGATGAAAACCTATTTGCAGACCAGAGCTTCACACCGACTTCAAACAAATGTTCACTGAGCTTCCCTGATCACAGAAAACCTCCTCAAGAAGCATGCAACAAGCCAGTGTCCTTTGTTTCCAATAGTTCAAAGAGAGCACCTCAAATCCCAAACAAAGACCATGCAATAACCACCTTGCACTGTTGTTTGCACCTTTCATCTACTACTGTCCGTTTGTAATTCAGACGGAAAGGGTGAGATGCAATTAATAAATAATAACTGAGTTCTCAACCTCTTCCCACTTTCTTTCCACTTTCCCCTTTCCTGACCACCGTTGGACATATTTCAACGTATTAACAACTACATTGTTTCCTATACCTCCTTTCCTTCTCTCTGTCCCTCTGAGGGAAAGCCAGCTAGACAGACTGGAAGATGACAGACACTTGAGAGGCTATTTCCACATGTTCTGGTGAGTATGCTAAGAAGGACCAGAGTTCAGACTTTATCACTTGTTTCATATTTTTGACTTTGAAGCACTTGCTCACCACAGATCTCAAGCAATTTTTTTGAGGTCAGCAATAATCTCTTGTGCGTTTGCTAAAAGGAGGCTCTGTATTCAGCTTTGTTCAATTCTGCTCCTTCTCCCAACTCTCACCTTTTAACGGTGAGATTTCTTTTTACAGTAGCACACTGCATCTCACACATTCAGTCAGCCATTGCAGTGCAGCCAAAGAACCGTTCCCAGGCCCAGTAGCAAACACACCAACCACAGGTGAAAATTTGAGCCAATTCTTTCCCTCTACAGTAAGTGTTTGCATTCAAATTTGGCAGCTTGTCTGATGACTTTCTCAGCTGCAACTCACAATCCAACACCTGTGTCTGCAGATAACATACCTCAATGTTCCACACACAGGAAGAGTGATACAAAGCAGAGTACACCTTGCCCACTTTCTTCGGGTCTTTGACGTCCCACACATACAGGCTGTGGTCATTGTATACACAAGAAAGCCACTGGTTGGTGGGGTCAAAGGTCAAGGCAATCGTGTCTGGATACTTCGCATCAGCCACACCAGAGAAAAGACGGCTGCACAGAGAGAACAACAGCCTGGTTAACTTGTGCTCTCTAGGAGTGGGGGCAAGGAGCGCAAATAGGACAGCTCAGATTCTCCACAGGACACTGTTGAGATGAACAATACACTGTGGCATATATAGGTGGAGAGAGTAGCTGGCCAGGAAGACTTGTCTCTTGAACAACCAGAGTCCCAAAAGAAGCCTCAAAGTCCCATTGCAAAGTCTTTCTCCTTGCCATCCAACTCAGAGTCCCATCACAGGTGACTGATTTTCCCTGAAGGAGGACCAAACAGGACACTTGATCATTACTGGAAATCATCATAATTTCCCCTGCCTAATCATGTGGTAAAATCCAAGTCAAATAATCTCAAAACAAAGGGAAGGGAGAATATCATCTTTTGGTGGGTACTATATTTTGTTTACTGATAGCAGGAACTGCTCTTGCCAAGTAGAAGAACAAGCACTGCACTCAAAAGACAGGAGCACATCAGCACGAGGGACAAAGGAATGGGTCATTTCAGTGGCCGCTTGCCTGACCTCCTTCCCTTCCACTCCCGCCCCACACACAGGCCAGCGTGGTGCTGCTTGCAGCAGCTTGTGAGATGAGCAACTGCAGATGGGTACCGTCCTTTCTAGTTCGGCAAGCTCTCTGATGGGAACTTGGAAAGGAATTCTGCACAGCCAGTAAACACCTCTTTGCCCAGGTGTGGCCCGAGATCACGTGGCCATGTGAACCCTGTTATCTCCTCTAAGGGGGTTCTCTGTTCAATCCTGCTGCCATGCATGCAAAGGAGCTCTCTGTTGCCCTGAGGGGAACTCAGCCATCCCACATGGCTGCTAATGATATTGAGCAAGGTAATTATAGCCAGAGTGCCAGGGTGTTGAGAACTGGTAATTTTAAAGGACCAATGAAGCCAAAGTGCACGTAGCACACCAAACAACTGCAGCCTTGCTTCTGCGCTTGCAAAGATTTGAGGGCTGGAAGAACACAGCCCAAATTCTACTGAAAAATCAAGTAAGTGATACAGTCGTGGGCAGTTCACTGCAGGCAACTGGCATCCCACAGAGAGGCTCTGGCATGCTTGGGAACATAAGGAGTCCTGTGTTTTAAAGCTTCTTTGGAAGCAATAAATTAATTTTAAAATGCTGTTACATTATAATCAGCACTGCAAATACATATTTAAGATTCATATGAATATTTCTGCTTAACTGATGCATGAGAAGAGCAGAGTTTTCAAACGTTCCATGTATACAACTGCTTGATTTTAGCACTACCAGAAACTGTTTACATTTTAAATTGAGAGAGTTTCTTTTCCAGCTCCCTTACTGGAACATCATTATCTCCCACTTCTCTTCTGGAGGAGGATCATACAGTGCATTGTTTGAACACTTTACCTAAAGTTCCCAAGAAAAGTTTAGAGTATATATCTGTAGACATGGAGACTCCAGATATCCAGTGGCATAATGGCTGGTGGATTCGTACCATTTTTAGATTCCTTTCCCCACTAGAGACAGAAGTGAAAGAGGGCAACAGAAGAAGCCTGGGAAAGCCTCCAGCCAGGACTGGCAAACAGCCTCTGCAAGAGGCAGACTGAACTGCATAGAAATCACATTACTCACCTCAAAAGGTAAGAAACAGCCAAGGCAGAAGATGCTGGAGCAGGGTAGGAAAACAAGACAGCAGAATGCACAAGATTGAGGGAGAAGAAGTATTACAGACAATAGTAGATTTAAGTCTACAAAAGATTGCAAGAGAGCCTTTGAAAAAATGCCACATGACAGCATGGGCATCTCTTAGCAACATCACTGCTGTGGAGGAGAGTGATAAGCAAAGGACGTGCCATGGTACAGAAACAACTGAAGCGTGCCACAGCATCTTGTGCTCTCTGCCTGCCTGCTCATAGCCACCAATGCCAAGAGGCCACCAGACCTGAGCAACCCCAAGGAGATGAGGAGCAAGATAAGCTGTGTACTCCAGCAACCAGGTTTGGGCTGTAGTCCAGTCACACAGGGCAACGCTGCAACAGCTCAGAGAGATCTGCAACAGGCTGCCAATTTTGATCCATAAAAAAAAGCATGCTCCAGAGATGGCAAAGGTCTGGGGAACAGTTCTAACCCCCACAAGCCTCCCTTGCTCCCTTCCACCCTTCTTCACAGTACCTGGCCTCAGTCACACTTGCGATGTCTGTTCCCAGGAAGTGTGGCTTCGGCAGAGTAGTGACAAAGTGAAGGTTCAGAGGGTTAAAAATCCGCACGGTGCCGTCAGCGCAGCCGCAGAAGATGTAGTCATGATTCACAGAGATGCAGTTTGCCACAGTGGTCTGAGGAGGACACAGCACACGAGAGGGCAAATCAGAAATGTGCTCTCACGTCAAAGGTCACCAGACACACGACAGGGAGAACAGCAAATTGACAGACAAAGGAGTCATGGTCAGAACAGCTGTAGTGAAGTTGAGCCCTGGGAGTAAGGAAAAGCCTAAAAATCCTTTTTTCCTTTCTGAAGAACTTTCCAGCCAAGGTCCACTGCAGATCTCAAGTAGTCAGAAAAAAGCCCAGTTTCTCTGCCACCCACTACGATGGGAGGTCAGCAGAGCTACACATTTGCTCCAGCTGAGTCCTACTCTGAACATTGCTTTCGTTCCTGTGACATTCAACACCACTGGCAGGCAAGCAGCACCTCACCCTGTACTAGCATGCCAACACATTACCTGTCAGGAGGGGATAAAAAACAGAACAAAATGGATTTTCTTCCCCTCCCTTTGGGATCTGTATGAATGGCAGAAAATGGTACAAAGTGAAGTTTGGTGGAAAGGGGATGAGTTCAATGCAAAAAGATTTTTCAACTTACTGTGAAGCTGTCTGTATTCTGAGCGAGAGTGAAAGGCAGATTTTAGAGAGGAAAGGAAAGGAAAGAAAAGAAGAGGCATTTCACTTGAGTGAAAGCGTGGACAGACTTTTTCCCTTGATTTTAATACACTGGATCCTTTCAGGTGGGCATGTTACATTCAATTGAAAGGAAAACAAGCATGATTGAACTCTTAACTATGGGCCAGCCTGGTGGTTTAGAATAGCCAAATCAACTAGGAACCTGCATTTGAGATGCACAAGCCAAGTAAGACACTGCAGACTGAACAGAAATCAGAATCCTTCTAAAACTCCTACTTGCCCCAGCCAAGCCAGGAGAGACCATACTGGAGTTGTCATAAGGACATTGCTTTGCCAGTAGAGCAGTCACTACAGTGCTGAGGCATGAGAATGAAAGAGCTTCAATGATTAATAAAATCCTTTTGCCAAGAAAGAATACTATTTTTGCCTGGCCTTCCAGAGTAAATCACAGGGTGGCAGAGGCACAATTACTTTCACTGCTGGTGGTCAGCTTGTACCTCTGAGTGCCCTTATTATTTGTTGTTCCTGCTCTACTTCAGCAGGCACAAATACTGCAGAACAGGAGGATGTAAAACTCACCCTCAGCTCCACCCACTTGTCTAGCAGCCTTTTTTCATTGAATTCACAGAGCAGGCCTGAGGACGTGATACAGAAAGTGCTGTCAGCTTTTTTGCCCCTTCCACAAGCCACGTCCGCAAAGAAGTTGTTCCTCAGTTCTCCAAGCAATCCCGAGCGACCCAGCAAGGGGACTGTGGCATTGACCTACCAACAGAAAACACTTTGTTAGAAATTCAGCAAGGCACTTCAGGCAGACAGTGATTTTTTTAGAACATCAACCCCTGAGTGCTGAAGTGATTCAAAGAAAGAACTGTCAACAGCCTACAAGGAGAGGTTTTACTTGCTGTTCACATTTACAACTGTTCATAAGCACACAGAAAAATCACAATAGGTGGATTCTGCCCCCCAGAGAATAACAGAACAGCTAGAAGTTTAAACACTTTGGTTGATGCTTCAAAATTATACTCACAACCTTCTGAGATGCTCATACCAATGCCAAATAGCTCTCCCTACCTCTGTGCTCCAAGGAGTCAAATGACTGCAGCTCTTTTCTCGTTTATTTGTCCTTCAGTATATGTGACTACTAAAGAACAAGCATGCTTCTATGCAACTCCAGGAGCCATACCCCTACCTCAGTGCAGGGTAAGACAAGCTTTTGGTGTTATCAGCCCATGAGGAGACTGAGACTTGAGAGCCAGGGGTGGAAGGCTATCCTTGCATGCCAGCAAAATCAGAAAGTTCCCACTTCCCACAGCTCACTGGGGCAAAATCCACCCTGCTCTAAGGTGGAAATGCCTGTTTACAGTTTGGCCTTGATGCACTTTCTCTCACCTTGGAGGTTTTGCTGTCATCCAGGTACCAGAACTTGATATGTCGATTTCCAGCAGTGACAAAGTAACTGCAGTCCTCCGAGAAGGACACCGCCGTCACTTTACTTGAGACTTTGTTGGCTGCCACTACGATGTTTTTCTGGAAACATAATTGTTTAGATTGCTTAATTTCTTTGCTCAAAAGCAAAGGAAACTAATTTCAATTGCAGGCACATATCCAGTACAATCACTGCAGCAAGGAAAAGATGAGGCCCAAACTACTCCCTATTCACCTCCATTTACAACCTCCCCAGCATTAGCTGGGAACATTGATTTGGCAGGCAGTACAATTGACATTTATATTCAATTCCTCTTCCACACTGACTGTGATCAAGAACAAATCAGCAGGCACTGGTGCCTGCAGGAACTTGGTGTCTGAGCCATGACAAACATGTTGGTTTCACAATCACCAGGAGCTCAGAGCAAACCCATTTCCCTTCCTAAACAGCAAATGCAGATGTAGGCCACCACAGAGAAGAACTCTCCCAGCCCCCAGGCAGCAATGAGGGCATGGCACTCAAGGTCAGGAAAAGGTATTTTTCACGGAAAAAACAGTACTGGTTCTTCCATAAATTCTCCCTTCTCTCTAAACACATTATACTTTACCAAAAGACCCAAAATACACAAAGACCATGCCTGTACTGGAAGAGAAAAAGCAAAATGTGTTATACCTCAAATGTGCACCTCAAAATGGTAAAGAGTTTGGGAAAGGAGGAAGATGATGCAGGGACAGAAAACAGGATGGACAGTGCCCAAGCAGAATGGTCAGGTAGCAGAAGGAGCTCCCTGTTCACAGGATCATTACTCAGTTTTCATCCCGCTGCCTTCCCCAGATAGAAGTGAGAATAAAAAAGTTTTCTGCTCCGTCTGTTTGGGTTTGCAAGCATGCAGCACATGGCTGACAACAGTGCACTTTTTTTTGTTCTTGCTGTGTTTCCTTTACCCTTCCCTTCAGGGATTCAGTTGCTCCTAGTATTCCAGACACAATTCCCTCAGGACACAAACCACATCACTCCAAGGGCCCCACTGGACTGCGTGTTGACAGAACTGAAGAAACCAGCACCAGAGGTTCTAGCCTGCTGCACTGTCACCGTGGAGGATCCCCCAACCCAGAATGAAGGAAAAGCAAGCAGGACAGCAATTATAACTTCTTTCAAGACAGTGCACAGAGAAAAGCTCCTGACCCTTGCAGACCTCAGCATCTGGATCCCTGCTATGGTCTTTCTTTAAGGAAGCAAGGGAATCCTACAGACAACATGGATTGTCTTTTCCATCACAGTCAAATGACTAGGTCTACCACTCAGGAAAAACAGGGAAATCCAAGAAGCAGCACAGAGGATAGATGGGTTGTGGTTAAAAGTGCAGGAAAATGCTTCAGGAGAGCTGTATTCTCAGTCTTTATTGACTTTGGTCAGGTAAAGTATCTCTAGTTTTGGTGTCCACCCTGCAAAATAAAGGCCAGGTGGACCTTCCATTACAATCTGGAACATAAGCTTAAAGTGTGTGTTCCTCAGCACAGAAGAGTCAGACAGTCCTTAGCTCACAAGTTCTCATGTCCACAATTATACAGTGAACAGAAAAACCTGCATAAGCAAGGGAAAGCAAAACTACTTGTACTGTTCCACACATGCCATGGCATTGTGACCCTGTCCAAGTCACTACTTTCATTTGTATAACTAGAAAGAACCCAAAGGCTGAGCACTCAATTTTCAACACAGACATAACACTTAGGTTCTCTCACTACACACAGTTCAGCCATAGGAAAAAATAGCAACATCCAACTTCAGCTCATACAGAAGACAACTAACAGTGAGATCTTCAATTACAGCTCAGGAAATGTGATGAAGACAGTAACATACTAAATGAGTACAGACTTACAAGCTGTGAGAGAAGAGAAGGCTCTGGGGAAACCTTATAGTGGGCCCCCAGTACCTAAAGGAGGGCTACAGGAAACATGGGGAGGGACTCTTCATCAAGGAGTGCAGTGATAGGGCAAGGGGCAATGGTTTTAAACTGAAAGAGGGTAGATTTAGATTAGCTATTGGGAAGAAATTCTTTACTGTGAGAGTGGTGAGGAACTGGAGCAGCCTGCCCAGAGAAGTTGTGGATGCCTCATCCCCAGAAATGTTCAAGGCCGTATTGGGCAGTGATTTGATGGGGTTTCCACCTGGTCTAGTGGAAGGTATCCCTGCCCATGGCAGGGGGATTGGAACTAGGTAATCTTTAGGGTCCCTTCCAACCCAAACCATTTTATGATTCTATGATCCTGTGAGATTTAACAGATGCACTGGGTTTTTTTCTTAAATCCTATCTCTTTTAGAGAGGGTTACGGCACTTGAAGAGGTAGCAGGAGCATCTATTAATACAGAGGACCCCTACCCTACTAAAAGTAAATGTTTATTTTCTTATCTACAAACAACAAATGCTTAAATGTTTACTAGAGGGTAAGACACAGGCTTTTTTTGTACCAAGTGCTGCCTCAATCCAGTGACAAGCATAGTGACTTTCATCAGCTTTCACCCATTATGAATTCCCTATCTTCCCTTTCTCACCCATCAAGGATAGGATCAGAGTATCACAAACTCCGACATAAAAAAATCAAAACAAGCCATGAGCATCCACTACACTACAAAAGAAGTCTCTGGCCAATGAGAGTTTCCTTCCTTAACCTCACAAATTAGTTTTTAATAAGCCTCTAAAAAAGCACAATGGTTTGGCAAGGTTTCAAAGTCCAGGCTTTTCTGGCTGGACAGCAAAATGTCACAAACCTCCAAGCATAAAGAATATCCCTTCATGGAAATTACTTAGACCTTCCCTAAAGGACCATAGCTTTCTCTCATGTCCAAATTTGTCTGTGTCTATGAATGCCAAAAACCAAACAAAAACTACAGAATTTAAAAAAGCAGAAAGCAAGATGGAACTGAAATAGTCTACAGTCAGACTGGAGGCTCTTTTCAATTTAGCAACACCTTGTAGTCCACCCAACCTCCTAGAAAACTTACCTTCCATGACCACACGTTGACAATCATGTCATGCTGGTACCCCACTGAAACAATGTACTTGGAGCTGGGGGAGAAGGCCACACAGGCCACACCATACTTGTGCTCCTGGAGCTCAGCCACCTGGGTTCGCTCAGCCACATCCCATACCCGAACTGCTGGCATGTGCCCGCTCTGGAAGGGACAAGAACAGACACAGAACAGGAAATGCAACCCCGAGGTCAGTTCTGACAGATTGGAGCATGTAAACGTGCAGGAGCTTGGAAAAGAGTGTCTAGATGGTGCACTCACAACAGGTTTAGAGGTTTCTTTGATTCTTGAAAGCCCAGGTTGAGACTAACAATCTAAGGAGTATATACATATCAACAGCTGTGCAAATTAATACCACCTCCCCTGCTTTAATCCTTTTCTTATGCTACTCACAGAATGCTAGTCCCTATTCTAGCCAGAACAATACTTTTGATGCACATCCCTGGTCTTTATAATGGGAACTTAGAGCCTGCTTGTGAAAAGGATTATAATAGATTGTTATCCCCAGACTCAGTGAACCAAAAGCCTTCACATCCTCTGCTCCTAACACAACATGGACATCTGAGATATCAAGCCAGGTCTTGCCATACAAAAACATGACATGGCTGTCGTGGGAACTCTCACACACCATCTGAGGGAAGCCTGTGAGGGGCTAGCAGCATCATTTCTGTCACAAGGTAACACACGGATGCATTCTGCCCAAAAGAGTACAGGCAGGGTAATGTCAGAGAAGAAGACATGGCAGGAACAGAGCCTCTGGATTTATGTTCGTTCTCCAGAGAAACAGAAATGCCAATTCAGCACTTTCTGCCAGACAAATATATTCTTTTGTGTAATTGTTTGTTATTAAGCCAAATTAAAACAAGGCGCACAAGATGAGCTGAAACGCTGGCCAAAAAATGTGCTTGATGGGCAAATCTTAAGTAACTGCTCATGATTTCCCATTGAAGTCTGTCAAAACAGTAGCTTGTAAGATAACATATCTATGGCAACATGGCAGAATGGTACCTTTTTGATCAGTTTTAAGTTAGTCACTTGATTGTGTGGGCGAGGCAAGCCTCATCACAAGTAAAAGTCAAAGCTTTAAAAGCCCAAAATTGTGCATGTTTTAACTGCCTTGTTCAAAAGCTCTGCTAAGCAACTGCTTGTGGCCTGGAAAAGTGCCATGGTGAGATTTAACTGCAGTTGGTACAGTTCTCCCTCCTGCAACACAGAGCTCAGGTCTCAAGGTGGCTGGCAAGATGTTACAATGAGCTGAATCAGCTGCTCTTCAAAACAACTGCTATACTTAAATACATACATACATATAAATATTTCCCAGTACCTTAGCATATACCCCAAGACCTTAACAAATTGAATTTGCACTTCATCTTTTAAGAAATGCTCACCAAAAGGGAGCTCTGTGTGACCCCTATGGAGAAGGACTCTACAACTCCATGGGGAGAAATTAAAAATAATAATTAAAAAGAGAAAAAAAAGAGTTTTCTTATGAATTTGAAATATGTAAAAGATATTAAATATGTATGGCAGCCAAGGACTAACCTCCATGTTCTCCTCCCTGAAAAGCCAGCCATGCAGAAAACTAAGGTGTTATTAGGCAGAATTAGCATAAGGCAGCTAAAAGGGAGCTTGACAAAGTGAACCCAGAAAGCATTTCCCTATGGGACAGAGGTTGAACCTGACACCAGCAGGGGACACTGCTACACTAAGCAATAATTCAAATGTTGGACACGTGGGAGGATACTGAAAAAAATAAATGGTTTTACATCAGGGCAACAGGAGACATGTTTTGCAACAAGGGAAAAAAAAAAACAACAAAAAACCCAACATAAAACCAAAAAAAAACCCCTGCAACAACAAGAATAACAACAAACTCCCCACAAAGTTAGAGTATAATTGGAAGGACTTTTTTTTTTTTTAATAATTTGAATTTGCCATTTACCCCAATGAATTGTCAAACAGGAAAGTTTGTTAGTAAGGAAAGTACCCACTTCATTTTTTACCATTTTTTTTACCCCACATGGAAGGAATCGAGCACCAGAAATTAGGAAAAAAAAAAAAGGAAAATAAAAGAAGGCGTCAGAATCATCATAACCAAATTCTATGGAGAAAAAATATAAATCTATTCGAATTTTAATATAAAGGGGTTTTATTATATTAAGATTTATAGAGAGTAAGGAGGCCTTAAAACATATTACAGCTATAAAACCTCATGTTTTTACTATAAAACTAATGACAACATCTAATGATGGAAAATTTATGCTTTTTCTGTGTCATGCTAGCCTACATCTAAAAAAACTCACTCTTGTTTCTACCCTTGGTCTGATCCATACAGGATCCAGGCCCAGCTTTGGAGCCACCCAGTGACACGATAGCTGCCGTCATGGTGACCACAAGAGGGACCTCTGGAGTGAACAGTCTCCACCTTGACAGCTCCAGCACAGGACTGTGACACACTTCTCCTCCCTGTGGCTGAGGCTCAGGAGGAGACCTGCCTCACACACGCTCCCTCCCCATCTCTTACACAGGCACAGGGACTAGTGGTAAACTGCCATTAATCACACACAGGAGCAAACTGAACCCAACCATATGGAGGTCAGCATTTCTGTGGATTTTTAACATCCAGCAATTCCAGCCTCATGACATAGCCCATGTCTTGAACTTCTAATGCAGAACAGACACACAGTGTACTCATCCTTATTCTTCCCCTTGGGCATGTTGGGAAAGAGGAAGCAATTGTTGCCCCTAGTCAAACAAACAATGCCAAACCACAGGCACCAGCATCTTCTGTGACTATTCCTAAAGCTCCACTCCACATGCACTTTTCATTTTTTCCGCAGCACTGTTACTGGCTTCAGTTACTTCCTGAAATCCTAAAAGGACAATGCTAAGCTCAGGCCAAGATTCAGGACCAACCGAGTGCTCTTCATTGATGCTAGAGCAGAACTATGCTGTGCGTCCTTTCACTTACTTTCACTCTACCTTCAGCCACCCCAGAAGGCCCATCCCCCAAGCTGATGTATTGAAAAACTCCCAGCAGGAGCACCCAGTGCCACCCATAAGCCAGCAGGTCCACTGAACAGTGAGGCAACACTGAAACTCATTTCGCTGTGTGACAGCAGCTCGTTTCTTCTAAGCTGCTCTGCCCTGCTTCAAAGTGCAATGGACAAGGTGCACTTACCTCTCCTGTAACCAAATATTTTCCATCTGGAGAGAAAGCAAGTGCAGTAATTGTTTTCCTGAAACAGAGAAAATAACACTGAGAGACATTTCCAACATGTGACTTCATTTCAGTACATCATGACTGGGGAATAGGTTGGGACGAACTGAAAAGACGCTAAAGTCACCCATAATAGCCTGACATAATGGTTTTCTTTGCCATGGGGATTCCCTGCTGCCCAAGTCTCAAGCAGCCGCTTACAGCAGCAGAAAAGCTCCAAAATTTGAGGTTCATCGCTGTGCTTTTACTCCAGGTGCAGGACCATGTGACATTGCTGGCTTCAATAATGATGTCATCATTTTAGGTGGAGGGAAAAAAAAAGTCAGATACCATGGAGCTGTAGTAAGGTCATGACCATTAGCAGTTCCTCTTGGGATCACAATGTTTATGAGGTGGTACTTTGTCAGCAACAGCACCTCAGATGAGAAGGAGCTGGAGTCAAAGCAGCAGGCAGCCTGTCCCCAAAGGCAACTCTTTACCAAGGGGATTTAGCCTGGAGGAACAGCAGCTCCTGCACTTCAGTCAAGCCATAAAAGTCTCGAATTCACCACTCACAGAAACCAAGTCCAGCTGAAAGCTTTACTCACCTGGAGCTGTTTAGAATATGGTGTTGCTTATTTTTTCTAGGGTTGAACAGCACAACAACACATCTAGATGGAGGAAACAGAAAAACGAAAAGAGATGACATCACCACATGCATAAAGATAACCAAAGAGCTATCCTTGCTGGAAAAGCAAAAAAACCCAGCAAAACTAGCCCCAAAAAGATGTTTTATCCCCTAATCTCAGAGTGAGCTGAGGTTAACTAGAAAACACAAAGCAAAAGAACAGTCCAGAGGGAAATCGTAAGTCTCTCCCATACTGAGGAGTACCATTTGCTAGTACCATAAATTACCTTTTCAGCCTCCACGAGGCCTGAGTCTGATTGTTCAAGCTGGACAGAAAGGCTGACCATGAAAGCTTGTGCAACAGTCCTAACAGATTATGTCCCCTGCCATAAAAGTGACCCTGTGTACTGGGCACCAAACCAGCCTGTCTGGGGTAAGAGTAAGAAGGTAAGGAAGAAGGAAAGAGCGGATCTTTTGGAAAAGATTTCGGTGGGGGGATGAAGAAGGGGAAGTAAAGGCACTGAATTTCTGTGCCTGACCTTAAGAATAGACAGGACAGAAACTACTGAGTATAGCATAAGAAGTGACCAGCTGGTTGAGAAGTGAGATATACGATGCCAAAAAATTATTGACCCAAGAAGTCTGTCTGCATAAACAACTTGCTCAGGGGCCTTGCAGATATCTCTCAGTAAGATGAACTGCAAAAGCAAGCAATACTAAGCTCTTGGTAAGCAATATAATCACCTCCACTGGGAGCAAAACACCTNACTCTTGCCCACAGCACATTGCCTCTGTGCCTCAGTCCACCACAACTAGACCTACAGCAGTCACAGGTACTGCAGCCTTCCCCACTCTCCACAAACACCCTACACACCATTGTTAAATCTTCATGTAACAGCATTTGTCTTGTAGCAGAGCACAGTAACAACCAGTAACAGAAAACGCTGTTATGAGAATAAAAAATAGAGTAACAATTGCTCTGATGACCTTGTGCCCTATTTTTCACTTCACCTCTGAAATAGAAACTGTGGGTTTTGCCCATCCCTCTATAAGAACACATGGCTGGAGTTTGGAGAGTCCCAGCTCCTCCTTCGCCGCAGCGCTGGGGGAGCACTGCAGGATGTCCCTGCTCCACTGCCAGCAGCCTTTGCTGCACTGGGGATTTCACTCACACCATCGTGCTGGGACTTACTTACAACACGTGCCAGGCTACAGACATCAGTCACAGGGAGATGCAGGACATGCAGAAGTGGAGGAGCTGGCCTAGAGTAAAGGAGTTGGCCTGAAACAGCCAAGCAGAAGGGCAAAAAGCTGAGGCATCACAGAAATCCACTGCAGAACCTCACCTACAGACCTCACCAACATTTCAAGATAAGCAGCACACTCTCATGCACAGGACAAAGCACACCCTGGCACCATGCTGCCTAGAACAAGAGCCACATCCTTCCAGGCCCCACTCCACAACCCCAGCAGCAGGCAGGGCTGAGAGTGTTACAGGCATAGCTAATGGTTGACAGGGCCCTGCAACATCTCTGGCATCTCCTCACCTAGCCCTGGCAGCTGACCTTTCCCTTGGTCTGACCAGGCTACACTGCCAGAAGCAGCATAAATTTTGAAATGGAAAAGAGAGCAGGAAAGAGGAGTGACATACCAATACCTTGAGCTGAGAGTCCTTGGCTGAAGCTGTCACACTCCATTAACATCACCAGCTCAAAGCCAGCATCAAAGCACCAAGGATGCACAGGATATGACCCTCCCCTCCTTTAGACTACTCTACTCCTCTCCAGCCATGCCATTTCACCCACCCCTGTCTACTCATGCCTTACCCTGAAGGCCAAGGCAATAAAGGCACCAAACTGTCTTGACAGCTAAAAGGCAGATAGCCATGGCTGGAGATGTAACCTTGTAGAAGAGCAGAGAAAGTGTAGGTAAGCAGTTTGTTCAGATCAGGATTGATCCTTCTGCACTTTTTCCCCTGGCGAACCAAACTGGAGAGTTTCAAGTCAAAGCTATGCTACATATTTCTGAGGGATTAGTGCAAAGAAGCAGGTGGTTCGTGATCCATTAACAAGTCAGGGAAGGTTAAGCCTTGCAAATCACAAGATATGAAATAGGAAGTTAGCAGATGTGAAAATGTAATCCCGAGCTTCCAGCTAATCAGAAAAGCAAAGCAAAACCCCATTATGTGGAGTTGGATAGGGTTAATGGACTAAAATCCTGCAGAGGTTCAACAAGGATGATTGTGCTTAAAATAAGCTTCAAAAAACCAGAAAGAATAAGGGGAAGACATGAAATCTTGGCATAGACTTTCCTGTGCAGCTCTTAAATTTAAGTTTCTATTTTATTGTGAGGAACTCAGCAGAGAAACGGGACTTCAGAGAAGTTAACACAGTTTTAAAAAACAGAGGAAAGATATAAAATATAAACCATGGTCTTCAAACCAGGAAAGCAAACAAACCACTTCCTAGAATAGAGTAGTGAGCCACAAAGGTCCAGGGCTTTGCCATTATCAACTTACAGGACAGAATTTTTGGCCACTTACAATCCTGAATTTTAGCTCTGTGGCACCCCAGAACAGGCTGTCTGCCAGCAGGCTTCCTCCTCCCTACCCAGACCTTGGCCAAGCCCAGAGCCTACAGGGAAGGTAAGAGCCACCACCCAGCTCACATACCAAGGCAAATCAACAAACCACTCCAAGAGCCACACAGCTTCTAGTACCAGAGCAGCCATCACAAATGTGGATATTTTAACTTTACCTTAAGACAACCCTATGCTTGATTCACTGAGTTTGACTCGTAATTAACAAACACTGTCTGGAGGGGCAGGGGGATAAATCACAGTATCTCCTTACTGGTGAGCAACCATTGATTCATATCACAAAACAGTAATTTTAACTCATAAGCTCAGCAAAAGAAGACATTTTGATTTGTCAGTTAATAATTAACATAACTTACTAATTAGTTATGACCTTGTTGCCAACAAAGCCATTTAGCCAGGATTAACTAGTCTTCTGAACTTGCTTTCTTAAATTAACTGCTACCCAACAAAAGCTACGCTACTGCAATGCTGTCCCATACTGATTTTCCACCATTCCTCTCCTGTCTGCCACACACAAGGGCAGCGAAGACTTCAGCCAACTCCAAGGACACCCTGTTCAGCAAGATGGCAAACCACAAACCATCAATCACACAGTGTGGCACAGATATTGTTCTGGGAGTCAGGAGCATCCAAGTTTGAAAACCGGTTCCCTCTCAAAATGCTTGGGAAGTTTCTAGTCCATTCCATCCTAGAGAGCACACTTCCACAACAGGCAGAAACTATTTCTAGTTCTTTAATCTCTTCAGAGTGTTCAGAAAACGGCCTCAAGTTGCATCAGGGAGGTTTAGATTGGATATTAAGAAATATTTTTTCACAGAAAAGCTTGTCAAGCACTGGAACAGGCTGCCCAAGGACATAGTTGAATTGCCATTTCCAGAGGTATTTAAAAGATGTGTAGATGTGGCACTCAGAGGCATGGTTTAGTGGTGACTTGGCAGTGTTAGGTTAATGGTCCATGATCTCAGGTTCTTTTACAACCCAAGCAATTCAATGACACAGGGTGGCCTCCATTGCCTGCTCAGACACTCACAGCTCAGCTCGGTCCAGCAGAACCTGCAGCAGCTTCCTAAACAAGGTAGTTCAGAGCCCATTAATACTCTGGGCATGCTCCATTTTAACAAAGGAAATCAGTCTACCAAAATTAATGGAATGGAGACACTGGATGATCAGGTTGCTGACCCACCTACTCCATACTGCCTTCTAGTCCAGTAAGGCTATCAAGCCCTCAGAAGAGTCAAAGTATCTACTCCTTTCCATTTATGCTTGCTTTAATCTTACAATAGTTAAAATAATAAAAATAACTACCATGGAAAATTAATTGCATCAAAGAGCATACACTCATCTAACCATCCTCCACCTCTGACTGCTCCTTTGTAAGACTGCATTCAGTATTTTACAGCCAGAGGGATAGGAAAGGACACGCGGTAAGAGAGCACTGATCTTTTTGTCCACAGCTTCGAACTGTGCATGTAGACATAGCAAAGTACTTCAAACTCGAAGTTCCACAATGGCCATATCGCCTGTTCCACACACTCCACCCCTTTCCCAAACCGAAGGTCTCAAAATGAATTCAAGTTCTCAAGACACCTTTGTCTGAAGAGATATTTTTGAATGCTAGTACCAACATGAAAACTAAGGCTAGCTCCAGAAACACCTCACATGAGACCTACAGAGCCTGGCACACAGTAGCTGTTGAGAACACCAACATTGTTAGCACTCTTGTTTCAGCACAACCCCTACCTCCTCTGCAGTTGCAGGCAGGGCTTGATGATCACAGCACCTTTTTAATCCAAAAGTATATTCTGATTTCCAAGACATTTGTAGAAACTATTCGCTGCTGTATGGATTACTGCTGAACAAACCATATATCAGCCAGCTGAGATCAAGTGTCCTGTTTGTCTGCATGCTGGTTCCTGCAGAGGCTGTTGGCAATGGCACACATATTCAAAGGTATTATTTCTAGGTCTATGGTGCCACCTCACAACCTTTAGGTACACCTTCCTGATGCAAGCAGCTTTTATAAACAGTTTGGCTGGGGAATCTTTCCCACTACGCCTCTTTTTTGTGGGACATTCAGGTAACACAAGGGAAGGACAGAATAAGCTCTCACAGCAGTATCAAAGGTTTTTACAGACAACATCAGCATGGTCCATCAGGGAGCCAATTTGTATCAGCCAACAAGAAAAGTTCCTTGCAGAGCTTTCCAAACCTCCATGAAGGCACTATCTTGTATGTTCACAACTGTGCATCATACATGCAGATGAAAAATGGGGAGGGAGGTAGGAGAGGGAGAGGAAAGGAGGGGGTAGGCAGGGAATGTCACAGCAGTTTCCATTGGCTCCAGCAAAAGCAAAAAGACCCACAAAATATATAAAAAAAGCAAATTTCCTAGGCTAAATATAGCAGCAGGAATGGAGAGGAATCAGAGGTCAGTATCACATTTACACAAAGTATCTGACTCACTAAGTCAGCAGCAGTGGGTCACTCCATGCAGCTCCCCCTACCTTTACTTCTGACTTTTCTCCTACTACCATCACTTCTGCACTTACCAAAATCATAGTTTCTGGGCATTTTACTCTTCTCATTGTCCTACTGTTTCCCAGAACATCCCTCTATTATCAGCTGCCTTACCCCAGCCATCTCCTTCCTCACCCTTCTTCAGCAAGCTGACAAAAAACAAATTTCTGCTGACGTGTTTTCCCCTTCCAAGGAATTTAGGAAAATTAAAGGGCTGCAGAAGCATTCCTTTCCAAGCTACCAACCAACTCAGCATTGCCCTATCTCATGGCACACATGACTGTAAGCAAAGTTCGTGTGTCAAGTCCTCCTCTCCCAAATGCATGGAGCCTCTGCTATAAAGAGGATGCTGTACAGAGGAAAGAAACTCCATTAAGACATCAAAACAAACATTAGCTTTCTTCCCACCCCCCCCAATATACTCCTTTCATGCCACTGCAACAATAAATGAAAAGAGCAAACAGTTCCATCCCTTCAAAATTGGTCCATTTCTCAATTTCTGGCTCATACTTTGCTCTTCCCCCCCCCCAAAGCTATTCAAATGAGAGTGCAATAGCTTCCTATGCACTAAATGCATGGGGAAAAAAAGACTTTGATAAGAACAAAATCTTTTTTACACTGCACTGGTTGCCTAGGGAAGCTTGATCAGAGCAAAGCAGTGTCTGGTGTTAATTTTCTGTGTGGCAATTCTTCCTGCCAAAAAGCTTCTTTAATTCATAGCCAGTACTGGGAGAGGGTTAACAGTGATGAGAGGATGTGCACACTGACTATGTAACTGAATAGGTATTTTCATGCAAACTGTATTAATTACATGCATGCTGAGAAGAAAGATCTGTCTGTTGCGAGGTTAAGAGCTGGGTGTCACTGCCTGAGCAGAAAAGCCTCCAGAGCGCCCCGTACCAGTCCGTGATAGAAAGAACTAAAAAGCTGGGAGCCTGAGAGGTGCAGCTAAATTCACACTTCAGAAACCAGAGCAGGCTAATGAAAAGCCACGAATACTGAACAAGAAGCCCACTGTGAAAAAGAAAGTCAGTGATATATTCAGTGTCACAAAACTGATAGCATAAAAATTTCTGACCACCAACCAGGTATACACTTACTCTATTTAAAAGGCTGCATGGCACCCTAAATCTGCAGGAGTGGGAGCTCAAACACATCACACAACAGGCTCTGCTCCAAAAACCACAGGGAGAACTGTGACAAACTAAAGTCCAATTTCTTGCCTCTAGTAGCCCAGCCCTAGGGAAGAACAGGGCATATTTTAAGATACCTGTTCAGACTCTTCTCTCGGTCTCCAGAAATTTGACTTTCAGAGATATCTTAAAACCCACACCCAGAGGAAGGAGAGCAGCAAGGGGAAATTGCAGCAGAGCTGAACTGACAAGGGATATTTGTAGGGATAATCCCCCAACAGACAAGGGCAGCCTCTGTCCTCACCACCATTTCAGCTATTGAATTCACCTTGTCCATCACACTAACTGAGCCTCAACGCTGAGGGCCCTGCAAAATCTCCACCAATACCTATGTGATCTGATGACATCCAGAAAAACAGGCAGCTTGCTCTCCCTGTCATCTGGCAAGGATGCTGCCGTCCTCATGATCTTCTGCTGCCAGTGTGGTTTGTGCCTGTCTACCTGAACAGGCAGATGAGGGGACAGGGCTGAGTGCCCAGAAAGTTTCTCCTCAGCTCCTGCCCTGCTCAGGGAGGGCCAACATGAACTCCTGCTATGCACAGCCAACAGCTTCCAGTGGTTGCTCTCAGCAGCCCCTTTACACCTTCCAGACTGTATCTTTAAAACAACCACCTGTGTCTCCGGCCTCAAGCTGCAGATGGCAGAGAACAGATGCACAGATCTGAAACGGCACCCAAAACACTTTAAAAACACTTCAAAAAAACACGACTGGATAAAAAGATCCAATAAGGAGCAGAGATTGTGACTGTAACATCGACCAACCCAGGTCTCTCTTCTTGCATACACAAGGCACCACTGAAGTTTCAGCTTTACCAGGACTACAGATGAGAAACTGCATAAGTTTTCCTTCCTGCTTCCTCCTAGAGTGAAGGTCCTGCCTGTCCACATGGACTGGCTACAGTGATTTCTAGCAGGTCCAGCTGATCTCACTGCAACATATCCTCACCCCCTTGGAATTATTGCACGTGGAAAATTCTTAACCTACCATTGGAGGTTTTCATGCTATTTCAAGGTCTATTTTTAAGGAGGCAGAGCAGAAGAAGAGGAGGATGATTTTTAAAACTAGCAACCCTTCCGACACTGGGCAAATATAAGGCAGGGTGATGACTCAGGAAAACACTCCACATGAAATGGATGCAGAGAGGAAAGACAGCCTGGGTCCTGTCTCCCTCCAGATAAGTTGTACACAACTCCAGAGCAGCCACAGTGGAGCCAGAGACGTGGCAGGAGTGCCCTCAGGAGAGTGATGGCTTTTTACAGAGCTGCACAATAAGGAGGCACATTTTCTGGGAGGCACAGAGCTAAGCCAGACAGAGATTGTGAAAGACTTGGGCAAGAAGTGCATGTAGGGAAAGCAGAGGGGGAAAAAAGGCCTCAGAGGAAAACCATGAAATTTAAACCAGCTTACTAACTGGGAATCATTACAGTTGCAAGGAAGATGAAAACCTTTTTTGTTAATTGTTATGGCTCACAGCTACCTAGTCACCAGTGATTCAGCAGGAACTTCACCTTCAAAACAACCCCATTCCCTTCAACATGTCAAAGCCAGGAGAGGGCAAAAAAAAAAACCCTCATGAATGAGAAACCAGGAGAAAAAACCCTGTCCTAGCAGAACCAGGGGCAGACCATCTCTGCTGCATTGCAGAATATTCCACCTGTCCTCCAGCCTGCAGCAAAAGTAGGTAGAAAAATGAAGGCACGCAAAGCAGCAGCTGTACTTATACAGACTGAAATGTCTGTCAGTCTGCACATCTGACAAGCTTCAAAAGACAGAGAGCACCGATGACAAATGCCTTTGCACACACACACACATATATACGCAGGTATATACACAGACACATGCATACACATGGCTCACGGCTGACTACAACATACACATGCACATAGAGGGTGCACATTTCTCCCTCCCTCTCTCCAAAACCACTCACTTCCCTAGTGGCAGGGAAGCAATGCCATCAATACACCTACAGGAAGTATCAAATCAGCTGGGCTAGGAGTTGCAGAGCTGCATTTTATTTCAGCACTCTCGGCAAACACCTACGGAATACTACAGATGAGCAACAGCCCCAGGGGTTAGAGCAACGGGCAACTGATGATAGGAAGACTGGAGGAATAAAAAGATCACTGAGATAGTTCATGACCAGAAAATGTGCTGATCAGACAGACCAGAAAGACTGAGAAGCACTAGGAAATGGAGTCTTGATCAGAACCCGGCTGGTTCCAAGTGTGACCAAGAGAGATGAAACGAACAGCCAGAACATGGCTGAAAACCTGAAGAGCTTTGCATGCAAGGCAAAGAACGCAACTTTTTCCAGGATGAACACTAAAGAATCACAGCATACCATGTTAATTCTTGGGAAAGGACCTGTTTCCATATGCTGAGGTCTCCCAAAGTTACAGCTGTCCTAGGCACGTCAACAAGGAGAAAAGAACAACTATCTGTCCTGACAGACCAGCCAAGGCACCTGCTTTGGGGATCTCTTGCTCCCCAGTTGTGCTCCACCCCTCCACTTGCTCTCAAGATCCAGTCCCTCTTCAATCAGCATCTGGCTGACAGCTCCAGATTTGCCATTTTCAGCAACAGCCCACAAGCTTTTTACTGAGTCTCAAAGGCCTTGGACTTCCTGGGTTTGCGTGCTCTGAACTTTTCTTGACCTGCTTGTAGCTCTGTTTTACTCGGTTGAGCTGTGACAGCAATTTCTCTAACTGACCAGGTGCCTATAGATGATTTGTTTTACTTCTGTTTATCTTTTGTGGAATACAACCATAGTTTTATATAAACAACATTGACCAACAGCTTTTTCATGTAGACTGAGATATTTACAACTAATGACTGTATAGGGGGGAAAAATGCAGGCATGGTATGAGAGCAGAGGCCTTGAGAAGTGGAGAAGCAGGATGCAGAGCAGAGGAGTACAGGAATGGAATGATAAGAGGAGGTACAAGCTTGGAGTTAGAGACCAAATGGCTGAACAACTCACCCACAGTCTGTTAAAAAAATACAGACCTGGAGCTGAAAAAAACAAGTTTTAGGGGTAAAATAAAACAAAGAAAAATATCCAATGTGCATTAAAGGCACCATATATAGTGAATTCCAGAAGCATTGTGGAGCCATACAAGTGCAAGATGCGCAAGTGTATTAGCAAACATATAAAAAATTACCCAGATGGACCCTGGAGTAAGGAAGAATCCAACAAAACCTACATCATACTCTTCCCAGAGAAGGGCTACAAAGCTGAAGATTTACCCTCAACAACTGACTTTAAGATCCAGAGAAGCAGCACAAAGGTGAGCATAATACCAAGAAAACCAAAGAGAAGCAAAGAAATGTATTAGAGTTTTAGTTGCATTATCACAATTATCGAGACATTTCTATACAGAATTATCCTGATGCATTATTATTCCTTCTTTTTCTGTCATAATTAATGGTAAAGTAAAATGATTCTTGAATTAGAGCGTTATGAACTCAGTTATACCAACAATAAATTCCTGCCTTTTTTTGTTTATGCACATACACAGCCTGTAAATAAGGGGTGCTTTCTCTTTGCCCATGAACAACAGTGAGCATAACAAAGCCCAAGGGAAGCGCCTCAGAGAAAAGACAAGACACAGATACAGGGGAAGAGAAAGCAATGAAAGACAAGTCAAAGAAAAAATTTTTTAAAAATTAAAAAACCGGGCAAAGAGCAGTTTAGACAGAAAGGCAAGATAAAGAAAGCAAAGTTTACAATAAAATTCCTGCAGAATAATCAAATCTGCCATCAAGTGCTGAGCAAATTCAGCTCTCCAGCCCAATGGTATAACAAGAGAAGATGGGAGCTCTCTCTGAAGGTACCCTCCTGGGAGCAAGCAGCTCCTTGCAGAGATTTGCAAACCTAGCTGGGATTACACAGGGAAATCTGTCTCTACACTTCAGGTTTGCACCAACTTCTCTGCAAGAGCAGTTGACACCACGCCATGAAGCCTCAAAAGCTGAATTAGTGTCTTCCTTTAAAATTAAGCCCCAAAAGGAAAATATATCCTGCTTTGAAGCAATTGGCCAACACCTCTGTTTCCAGCAGCATGAAGAGCCAGAGTATTCCCTCGCTGCGCCTGAGAAACTCAAAAGCAGGGAGAAAGATCCATACATCAAACTAATCATCTGGGGCAAACCAACATGACAGCTCATGGCTGATGCCTCAGGGCTTTAACCGTTTTACCGTGAGCAAAAAGTGTATCAGTATTAAAATGGCGACATTCAATGGAGCAAAACACAAAAGTAATGACAGTTAACTCTGTCTGCCAGCCCCCTCCCCACCACCATCTCCCTGGGTGGTCACACGTGGGGTAAGGTACTGGGCAGACCCCTCCAGGACCCACTGACCCATTACTGATCTCTCCTGCATTCCAGAGCAGGCAGTAAAAGCCCCCAATGCGGCAAAGAAACTGGAGCAGCTTTTCCCCTTGAACGCTTCAGTAAGCATAATTCAGGCCATATATCTGCAAGAGTGTCAGGAAAAAAAAAAAAA
>VXBT01004941.1:985821-1097272 GCA_013400235.1 Oriolus oriolus
GGCCAAAAATAGAAAAAAAAGAAAAAAAAAAAAAAAAAAAAAAAAAAAACAACAAAAACAACCAACCAAACAAATGAAAACCCACTACAACAAACAAACAAAAAAACCCCCAGACCAAACACACACACAGAGAAAAAAATGCTTCTTGGAAAGCATGAAGTTAAAAAATCACTTGCTCAAATAGTCAGTTGTTTTCCACTCCTCTAGGCATGGGCAAAGCTCACAGTTGCTTTGGGCAGCAGGCTGCCAGGTCCACAAAAAGGCACTAACGCCTCCTGCCAGCCTTGCCTACTCAGCACCCTACAAGGTCAGGCTGGCAGATGCTGAAAGAAGGGGCAGGGGGGGCCTGCTTCTCCCCACAACTGTCCACACCACGATGCACAGGAAGCCTGCTGCAGCTCCCAGGCCCAAACATCCAGAGCTCATGCCAGCTCCCTGTCCTAGCCTTGCCACTTCTCACAGAAGGAACAGCTCAGACACTGCCAGATTGGCAAAGTTTAATTCTGCCCATGTTATCTTTTTAGAAGCCTTGTGACAGGTCTGCCTTTAACAAAAGATGAACATTTACTTCTGCTTCACCTCTATCTCAGCATAATACACAGCATTTTAAATGCACTGAAATTTTTCTTCAGAGTAGTTAATGAGCATCAGTGGTCAGGAGATCTGAAAAGACAGCCTTCCTGAAAGGAGAAGCAATCGTGATAAAACTCAGTTTTGCTTTCTTGTATATCTACATCTCCTGTCACAGAGAAATGTTGTCAGGTTAGAGTCCAAGACTAAGAGTACTTCCTAAAAAGTATTAGGTCAGCATTGCAAAAGCATAACAATTGACTCCAAAGCCAAGAAATTGGGTGGTATCAGCTCTGTCAGTCCTTGGCTGCCAGAAAGAACCAGGTTCAGGTGCACAACAGGCCAGTGTGTGCATGTGTTGCAGGGCATATCTTCCAGTGCAGCAGGGAGGAGGCTAAGTCCTACATCTGGTTCCTAAGCAATAGTCGGGGCATGCTTACAATAAACAAAATACACCATTTCTTGGCACTTCTTAGCTATCCTAACACGATGCTCTTTCACCTTTAACTCGTTGCCTTCTGAAACTGAGTGAAACCCAAGACCATCTATAGTGCCAGATCTTCCAGAAAGAGGAAAAGGAGTGACTCCCTGCTGTTCACACCTGGTGATGGGATATGTCCTTTGGACTGTATGTACTTCTTTTAAGTTAAACTCTATGATTTGTGTCAAGGTTGCCAGGAGACACAGTGCCTGTTTTGAGATTCTTAGAAAGGGTGGAGCTCAGCTGAGGCGGCTGGTATCTCATTTTCATCCCAGACTTTGCTATTCAGCCCCGACTCCTCCCCCTTGCTCTTATGCAAGCTCAGGACTTGGCTCACAGGCCAGTGGTGTTACTGCACCAAGGCGCTGGTTGCTAGGAGGTGTAACTGGAGAGATCCAGAGCAGGTAGAGCAGAGAGCAGGCTGCTACCTGCAGGTACACAGGCGTTTGGGCACTTGTGCTCTCTGCCGTCCCCCTCCTTTCTCAGCTAATGGGCAAACCCCAGCAGGTTGCCAGAGCTTCAAGCTGAGAAAAGGCCTACATGTTCCAAAATAGCTAAGGCACCAAGAGCTTTGCAACGCTCCTCTTCCCTACTTCACTAGCATGCAACAGCTTTCCAAACCTGTCAAAGCTTCCCACTTGCAGGGCTTTACCTGAGTGTTTAGCTCTGTTATTACATAAAGCAGTCATGCTTATTCTCTTTTTCCTATTTCTTTGCACATAAACTGCAAGTCTATGACCCTCACCACAGGACTGCTTCGCTGGCCTCCTCCTTCCCCCCCCTTCTTTTCTTTTAAATAGCAACTTCCCTTTAGTTCACATGCTGGTTAATGAGATCAAAGCACAAAGTAACAAACCAGCCATCTACATGGGATTATTACTAGCTTGCCTCCCAATTTAAAAATCCAATCGACACACTCAAGGATTGAGGACAGTCAGGGTTTCTCTTAAGGCAGGCTAAAGTCAGATATGACCAATATAATCATAAAACGGCAACTGCTGTAGCTATTGTGACAGGCATGATGGAACTTTCCTTTTGAGGGAACTGGAATATTTGCCCTGGAACTAGGATGGCAGCAGTAAGAAAAATGTACTATGTAGTTTTCTTTAATATGGTTTGTCAGGCAATCCAAACAGCAACAAACTTGCAGGACTCCCCCAAAAACCCCTACCTTTCCCTGCTCACAGCCTCGAGAATCCAGCACAGGGAAGTTTCAAGGGTAGTTAAGTGCTTTTGCTGTGACAAGAATTTTCATTGCAGCCTTGCAAAGATAAAAGCATTCCCATTTCCCTTCTCTCACTTTCTTCATCACTAACATTTTGGCAACAGCAAGAATCCACATTAACATTAACATTCTTGAGGACTCAGCCAATACTTTTGGCCCCCCAAAAAACATTGCGCAGGCAGTGCCTGGACCTGCCACACCAGTTGTGTGAGACAGTGTGGGACAGAAGCTACCTAAGTAGTTTCCCTACCCACAGTACCAAACTTCATTTACAGCTCACTCACATCACTGCAGCATCACATACAGAACAAAACCCCTCTCCAAGATTTCCATCACTGGTGGAAATAGCACATGCACACTGCCTACACAGACAGTGCAACCAAGGAGCCTTCTTTGGCCCATAATAAGGATCCTGCAATTCATTCTTACTCTAAAAACCATCACCAACTTCACCATAAGTAAAGCTCAAAAGCTGCTTATAGTTAACACAATTGTGTGTCATAGTGTGGTACTGAAGGGTCAGAGTCCAAAGGTAATTAGCAATCAAAGAATTTGCAAGCAAAAGCATTCTGATATTCAAAAAAACCCAAGGAAAATGCAAAATATACCACTGAAGAGATGCTTACACAAACTCCATCCCATTTTCTTTTACAAACCATTCTGAGAGCATTTCTTTCCACCACTGCCCCATTTTGCTCTCCTCTCTAAGAACCAGGCTTGCTCAGCACTTGTAACAGGTGAAAACGAGGACACAGAAGGAGTGGAGCCAGCAGCATCTGGTGTTTTTTGCCACAATCACGTCCTTAACTTTCTGTTTGTACACATACCACAATGTCAGCTGAGCTCATGTCCCATTCGTGGAACCAGCCGTGGGACTCTGAGCAGGAGCAGAGGCTCCGAAAGGCAGCACAACGCGTCTTTGTGGGCTTTAACATCTTGAGGGATGGGTAGTGTGTGGTCTTGGGAGAAGAGTGTCCAAACTAGCACAGGTAAGGATTGGTGTACAACACAGCATCTTTCACATTATTCCTTTTTTTTTTCCTTTTTTTTTTTAATATAGTCATCTATTTAATACCCAACTCCTATTATCTCTAACTCTATAAGGGAGAAAATAGAAAACTGTTACTTTTATTTTTAGAAAAACGTGCAAGCTGAGAGAAATAAAGTAATTTTCTCTACCATCCAGTCTCATGACAGACTAAAAATATAAAGAAAAAAAAGTCTGTTCCCCATGCCCTACAATACATTGCCTCTTCCCCATTGCTGGGTTTTTCCAGAAAATTCTTCCTGTCCTTTGGATAAACTCTCAATATCATTCTAAATATAGAGCAACATAAAGAATACTGAACAACACACTTCTGGTGAGATCCCACCTGATATACTGCATCCAGGTCTGGAATCTGCAGGACAGGAAAGACATGGACCTGTTAGAGCAGGTCCAGAGAAGGACTGCAAAAATGAGCAGGGGACCTGAACACCTCTCGTGAGGACAGGCTGAGAGCAGAGCCTGAAGAAGAAAAGGCTCCAGGAGACCTTACTGTGGCTTTTCAATACTTAATGGCAACTTATAAGAAAGATGGGGACAATATTTTTAGTAGAGCCTGTTGTAGTAGGAAATGGGGAGAATGGCTTTAAGCTAAAAGAGAACAGATTTAAATTAGATTTTTTTTTTACAAAAAAGTAATGTGGTGAAGCACTGGAATGGGCTGCCCAGAGGCGTGACAGATGAGCAAACTGGTTTAGTTGAAGATGTCCCTGTTCACGGCAGAGTGAGTTGGACTAGATGGCTTCTAAAGGTCCCTTTCCAACCCAAATGATTCTATGATTTTCCTGTCCCCAAGTTTGCAAGTTTGAAGGTGGGAATGGGAAGGAAGAATAGAGTTACCAGCTCACCTCTGAACTGAACTCAGTTTTCTGCTCAACTCAAAGCAGGGTTCCCAAATCCTAAGAGATCTTCAGGCAGGCCTTTCTGGGGGAAGGCATCTGCCTCCTCTCATATATTCCCTTTCTCTACAGACTTCCTGTGAACAAATTTGTGAAACACTTCCCAATATGTCTCATTTCAGTGGGACCATTCCCTTGAAAAATTCTCAACTCAATCTAAATATCAAAAACCATCTGGTAACCTAAACAAGTAAAGGCTTCCTGTTGTGGCTTTTAGGGGTTTGGTTAGGGATTTCTGGCTTGTGTTGTTCTGTTTTTATAAACAGCAGCATACTTTTACCAAGGGCTACCAGACTTCAACTTTGATTCACCCTTGAGTGTAGAGAGTGGGTACTGCCTGCCACAGGTCCTGGCACTGCAAGGGCTGCAAGAAGAGGCACAGATTGTGCTCCTTCTGCGACAGGGGGTTCTGCAGCCAGACAGGGATGCAGCAACACACTCCTACACTGAGCTCAGCTGCAAAGTCCAGCCCCTTCCAGATGCCCGACAGAAAGGAGGAATTACAAAATCATGGATGAGCACAGGCTGATCCCAGATACAGTGGGGTACACAAAGAAATTTTTGGGAGAAAGGGCTCTCATCACATGGCCTTTCTTGAAAGACACGGAATGAACAGATCCATTGGTACCTGGAGGCTTGAAAGAGGATGCCATATCAGACCTACTGCTGATGCCAGATCCTCAAATAGTAACTGCAGGATAAAGCATCACGTTACACCTCTATTTGTCCCAAGCTGTAGCTACTGGCTACAGAGGAGCAACCCACCCCCTTGTAACCTGAAGGCTGGATTAGTGTATGGCGCTCTGGACAAGTCTGCAGAAGCTCTGTGTACAGGAGAAGAGCGCTCTGTGTACAGCACAGCAGCAGCTTGTCTCAAAGGGACCTGGCAACACCAAACATCAGCACTGCCCTGACAAGTCTTTCAATACGAAGAGTGACACAACCTAAAAGTCACACAAGGTCTGAAGCCAAGCATTCCACAAGATTCCCCACTGTCCACCACCAGAGCTACTCCACAGCTGGCAGAGATGGCATTAACCAACTCCCCATCCAGCAGCTGAGCTGTCAGACTCAGGGGCTCAGCTCCCAACACGTTCCCTCCAGCCGTCTGACAGCACCTCAGTGCTGCCGTCTTCAATGCATGCAGCAGCACTTTTGTCAGACTTGACACAGTCTCCCTCAGGTTTAGTAAAAAGCTTTTCTGCCCAGCTATTTTGAGGTTTTGTCCTATTTTTCTCCCTTTTCTGCTGGGCAACAGGTTTGCTGCAGGTCTGAAGCTTCACAGCTACCTCATTATTTAAGATTCTACCAAATGTTATGTCCTCCACTGGTTGTCAAAGGTAAAGAATTTTAATTAATTAGACAAGAGATCAAAAGCAGCCACACACACACACACACACCTGGGGACTGGCTGATGAAAACTGCCTGGAAGTCAATTTGACAGGCTTGACTCCAATTCTGATAAAGACTTAAACCAGGGGAGTTTGCCCACAGCTCCAGGTGATTGCTAGTACTGTTTTGTTTGCTTATTCCTCTTCTCTTCTGCCAAACCAAGCAAGATTACAGTTGAACTGATCAATACATAGCTGTTCAGCAAACAATTCTACTTCTTAGGTGCAGTTTTATTAGAGAGATGTGGATTCAATGTGGAAGAGTCTGCAGTACTCACAAAAAGGGAGACCAAGAAAAAAACAATGTAGAAATTCCTGTCTTGCTGTTATGGACATGTGGAAACAGCTCACACAAGAAAGACTGCCCCTACTCCAGCTGGCAGGACCTTTTCTGTCTGAAGTGCAGTGATGGGGATTCAGAACTGGATCAGCTGCTACCTAGATTTGAAGAGGGCAATTGCTCCAGACTGCGTGACTGTTACTTGTGAATGTCATGGGTCAACTGTAGGAGAGCAGGGGAGATGCCATAGCCCCCTTAAATCCACCTCTGCAAATTAAAATCAGTTACAATTATTTGGCCTGAGAATAAAGCACTGCTGCAAAGGGTATCTCCATTCTTTTGTCCCAGGTGCAGACTTTACTGTCTTGCCAGAAACTAAGACTGCATCAGCCTTCTTCAGCCCACCCTTCTTCTCTACAGCTGCTTCTTCAGCTGCACCCTCCCCTCCTCCTAAAAAACGTTAATAAAGGCAAGTAGTGAAAGCAAGTATGTTATGCCCCAGGTCTCACGCCTCAGTGCAGATACATTCCTTTCTGTCCACTGGGTATTTAAGATAGGGGAGATGTGAGAGACAAAGTATCCCTGCTTCTTTCTGAGAAAGCTGCTATTGCTGGGGAAGGAAAGGGAAGAAAGGGCTTGGCTACTTTTTATCATCTTTTTGGACACATCTTTTTGAAACCCAGTGCTGTTCACTTTCGACACAGAAAATTTTGTTTGGTTCAGTTGTAATGGCCCAACTCAAACCAATCTGCAGTACAGATTTGAATTATGTTTAATGACCTTAGTTAAGGGGATTTTCTTATCTTCATCTCTGAGCCCATCATCACAATTATGCCAGCTGGAAAATCTCCCCAGATGGCACGTTAAGCACAGCAGCCTCGCAGAAGAAATGTATTAACAACACTACAGGTTCCTGGGAGATGATGAGGAGAAAGAGGGCTAATTCTTGAAAGGCAACTGTCCTGTTTCAAAGAGAACAAAGCAAGCTGCCTCTGATGTGACCAAAGATGCTGAAATTTGCTTTGAACCTTACACAAGAACTTTTCTTCATTTTATGGTAGGTTTCTACATCTTTACAACACCACAGGATTCTTCGTTAGAAAAGAACATAAAAAGAAAGCACAGAAATTCTCTTTCAGAGCTTTGGGTAAGTAAACTTGAAAGAGGCAGCACCAGCAGAAGTGGATTTATCTACTGGCAACCCAGCAGCTCAAGTATTTCAATATCCCTGTACCAATTCAGGCTGCATTTAGGATACAGCCCAACAGCATTAGCGTTTATGCCAAGCAAAAATTAGTGAAGAACTATACCTGCACAGAGCAGTATGCTCAAACTGCACATGTACCATGTATTGGCTCTATAAGGAAGTGGATTACTTCTGTGCACTTACGGTTTTCTAAAGGCAACTACCATCATGGCACCCAAGCAATGTGATAAATTAGTTAATAAAAAAAGGCACTGAAATAAGGCAGGAATACTTGTTATCTTACAAATTAGGATTTCACTGTCCATGCCGCCACCAATTCTAACCTAGCCACAATGGTCATAAGTCTTGGAAAGATCCCAGTTCAGAATAGCATTTTGCCTAATTCACCATCAGTCACCTGTAAGATTTGCCTCTCACAATTTGTTACTGTACCTCACTGACCAAAAACTTCTACTTTAAGGGAGAAAGAAGGAACAAGGCAACATCATACCTGGTAAAATTACACAATGTTTATCCTAAATGTTATTCTTCCATTGTGGGTTATATTCAGTTAAGGTAAAGGGAAATTGTTCTAAGCTGATAATTCATTACCTTGTGCAGTAATCTATCTATATAATGATGGAAAATTATGACTAAAACTTTCCAAGAGACTCCACATGTGGATGGGCTGGAAACTGCTCAGCCTTACAGCCTATCTACTGGAACTGGAAAGAGGTATTTGAGAGCAAACCAACAATCACTTCTGGAAAAGAAAAATCCTCATTCTTTCAGCTTCCAGAGGGATTTACCACTCAGCTATGTGAGAGAGCTACACATGTGTTGAGCTGGCTCCTGGATGGATTAAAACCAGTTCACTCATTTCCTGTTCATCCCTTTCCTCCCTTTGCTGTGACAGAGACCGCCATCACTGCCTGCCAGTGCAGGATCTGACAGCCAGGAGGGGTATGACTCAGAAGGAGTTAAGTGGCTTCCACTCCGTATTGCAAATGAGCTGAGGATGAAGGGTGGAACAGGGGAAGATACAGTGAAAAGAGATGGGACTGTGGCTGGATGTTGCTGCAGTGCAGGTCAGCACACGAGAGGCTGCTGCACAGACATCCAGCACAATTGCACAAATTGAATAAAATAAAATTTGACCCAGACAACTGTGCAGTTTTCTGATTTGAACACTCATACAACTATTTACTTCTGAATATTACTTGTCCTCTCATAAAAAACAAACAAACAAACTTCAAAAAAAAACCCAAAACAAAACAAAAAACAAGGTGATAAAGCTGAAGAAGGAACAAGTCTAACTCTTCAACCATATCATGCAGCAAAAAGTAGCAAGAAAAAGACTCAGTATCTTCATTTTAACTTTGATCATACAGTTCCATCTTATATTTTCCCTCCCTTCCTATCTACAAATAAGGATGATTCATTCTGAAATGGGACAGAACACAGGGGCATCCAAATCATGTGTTCAGCAAACGTACTGTGCACACACACAGAGCTAGCCAGGGGCCTGTGTCCATACTGGCTACAGTAATTTCTGAGAGAAAGCCAGAGAAACTCATTTTACTGTGTCTCAGAGAGAATTCTCTATATTAAACCCATATCTGCCTTTAGCAGGAGCTGCTGTACATAAAGAACTATGCAAGAGCTGAAAGGGGGAAAAAATAAAAGAATATGCAGGTTGAGATTGATCAACTCAGCACACTGAGTTAAGTATCAAATACCAGTCTTCCCAGCAGGGAACACCAAATGTGAAACATCCTGAAATGTATCGGAGTGGCTCCAAGTTGATGAGCAGAGCTAGAGGGATGCTTAAGCTAACCAGAGCATAACAGCATAGTGCTTAAAAGACATTGCACACTAAAGGCACGAAGTGCTACATTCCCGCTCCTCAGATAAAAAAGCACAGGCTTGCTTCCTCAAGCAGGCAAGTGCCTCACCCGAAGATCAGGTTCCCAACCAGCTACCAGCATCAACTGAGAGCCAAGAAAAGAAGAACAATGAGAAGTAAAATAAATCAATCTGTCACACTAACCTACAAGGCTTAAAAATCAACAGTAAACACAACACCAAAACCAAAACCAGATAAGCTGACTAAAGCTATCTCAGCAGCTGGTCTAGAATTTCAATGATAGACATTTCACACACCCTTTTTTTCCTTTTTTAATGTTAGTCATCCTCAGCAGATTTTCTTAGTTTTGTTTCTCTTCTTGTTTCTAGGAAACAGAGCCTCAACTAGCTACTGCAAAAAAAACTCAAAAAAGAATAAACTGAGAGAAGAGCAGGGAAAATGCAAAGCAGGGGAATTGAAACAAAAAAGGACAAAGCATTGGTCCTGCCACATGAGGTAAAAAATTTGGTACATTTCTGTCCCCCCCCCAACTCCCCTCACAAGACCAGCTTTGTTACTCACTGCAAAACCTGAACAGAGATCCAGTTAAGCAACTTTGGGTTTATTTCACTTGACAATAAAAAAACAGGTGAGTGCAGGCAGCAGATGCAAGACCTTTGTAGATGATACAATTTTCTCTCTTACGTTGTCTTACTTCCCAAAACAGCAGCTTTACATCAAAGTGGTAGCCTGGAATATCTGCAGCACTCAGTGCCTTTAGCCCTTTACCGCTGACATGAAGAAAAGGTCTCCTATAACACAAGCATCCCATAAAAAACATACCAGGATCAGCACAGCTGCTGTCACACACTATCAGAGAGGGAGCCTCATAAGGGTCAAAGCAGAGAAAGGATAATATGTGCAAAAGCCAGCGGGAAGAAAAGGAAAACCTAATGTAACACTCAGCTCTTTGGCACCACAGTGGAGTTGGAATGAGTTTGGTTGCAGTGGGAATTGCTTCTTTCATCAATTTAAGAAATGTCCCAGGAGACTCAGAAACTCCAGGAAAGAGAAAACTCAGAAAAAAAATGACTTCTTCTTTTTTAAATTATTTTAGGCAAACCAGAGACCCAAATTAAGACTATGCTCAAAGAATGCCAAAGCTTCTTATGCACAAGTCCTCATTCACATAGTTGCTTTATACCTGATGTGGATGAAGTCAGGATGCCTGGGGCAACTGTTTTGATCTCAACCAAATCAATCTAGGTATGTTGAAAGTGTTCTTAGGAAAATATATAGTTGTTACGTAAATTCAGCTTTCAGGGGTAGGACAGACTGGAGGAGCAAAGCATCTGCATGTCAGCATTGCAAAACCTCAGTACATGAGCAGTGGGATGGAGAAATCACTGGAGTACAGTTGAGGATGACCAAGTTGCATGGACAAGTCATGAAACAACTGTGCATGAGCTATGCCCAGTCTGCTACATCAGACTCATGTAAGTAGTCTGGTGTCCAGTAAATGCACCGTTCTGCCTGAACAACAGAACCCAGATGGTCATAATCACTGTCACAGAGTCTGGCTGGAGCCTTGTCACCAGTGGTGTCTCCCAGGGTTCAATATTGCACCCATTGTTGTTTAACTTGTTCACCAGTGACTTGGATGAAGGAGCAGAGGCCTCCTCAACAAGTTCACTGATGACACAAAGCTGGAAGGAGTGGCTGAGATTTCAGAGTTCTGTGCAGCCCTTCAGAAGGACCTCGACAGGTTGGAGAGACGGGCAGGGAGGAACTGTCTGAAATCCAACAAAGGCAAATGCAGGGCCCTGCACCTGGGGAAGAATAACCCCAGGCACCAGCACAGGCTGGGGGCCGCCCTGCTGGAGAGCAGCTCTGCCAGGGGGGACCTGGGGGTGCTGGTGGACAACAAGCTGTCCCTGAGCCAGCAGTGCCCGTGTGGCCAAGAAGGCCAATGGTGTCCTGGGGTGCGTTAGGAAGAGCATTGCCAGCAGGTCCAGAGAGGTGATTCTGCTCCTCTACTCAGCCCTGGTGAGGGGGCCACACCTGGAGTGCAGTGTCCAGCTCTGGGCTCCTCAGTACAAGAGAGACTGGAGCTCCTGGAGCCGGTCCAGTGAAATGCAATGAGGATGAATGGTCAACTGGAGCATCTCTTAGGAGGAAAGGCTGAGGGAGCTGGGCCTGTTCAGCCCCAAGAAGAGACAGCTGAGAGGGGACCTCATCAGTGTCTATCAGTATCTGAAGGGAGGGTGTTAGAGGATGGAGCCAGGCTCTGCTCAGTGGTGTCAAGCAACAGCATAAGAGGCAATGGGCAGAAACTGATGCACAGGAAGTTCCACCTGAATATGAGGAAAAGCTTCTTTACTGTGCAGGTGACCAAGCATTAGAACAGGTTGCCCACAGCGGTTGTGCAATCTCCTTCACTGGAGATATTCAAGAACCATCTGGATATAATCCCATGCCATGTGCACTAGGATGACCCTGCTTGAGCAGGGAGGTTGCACTAAATGACCCACTGTGGTCCCTTCCAGCCCTACCCAGCCTGTGAGTCTGTGTAACTCAAATGAAAAAAAATAAACAAAAATGAAGCCAGTGTACCAGAAAGGCCAGGACTCTTCCAAATCAAGAGACATTCACTGGAAATCAGAATGGGTAAAAAAAAAAAATCTCAAACTGATCAAGATGAAACTTGCATCAATTTATCAAGGTCTGCATCAGTACCTCTCTCGTGACTCCTTAACTAAAGTGCATTTTAGATTCTTAGCTCGAGATTGTCTTGACTGCTGCAAATCTCAACAGTATCACAAAACAGGCCAGCCATGGCACAAAAGCAGCGAGTCATGTAAGCCATTAAACTTTTACAACACACATCTAGTATATTCCTGCCCAGGCCATGAGATGTTACCACCAACAAGTAAGGACAGGAATTCCCCTGTAAAGCCCTAAGGAACCACATAACCTTTTAATT
Source organism: Oriolus oriolus (assembly GCA_013400235.1). Taxonomy (NCBI): domain Eukaryota; kingdom Metazoa; phylum Chordata; class Aves; order Passeriformes; family Corvidae; genus Oriolus; species Oriolus oriolus. Next base: position 997,728 of record VXBT01004941.1, read on the forward strand.
AGCCAAAAGAAACCCCAGGTGTACTCACACTTGATTAAATCAATGTCAGGCACGCTCATCAAAGGACATCGCTATTAACAAAGCTAACCTATCTTCAGCTATGCAAGAGCCCAAAATATCTGTTTATTGCACTCATTCTCTTCTCTCTGTCCTTGCCAACTTAAAGTGTAAACATATGCAGTGTCAGAAAAGATGCAGAGGAAGAGGCAAAACACACTGGAATGTATTTGCCTGGCTCCAAAGAGTTCAAGCATAACAGACACTGTTGAACACTGGTGTGGACTTCAAATTCTCTGCAGATTAACAGACTGTCAACTGCAGAAAAAGAGACAATAGGCAGAAACTAAAACATATGAAATTCCATTTGAACACATAAGAAAAATAAATTTTATAAAAACCTTTCTTTTCATGTTTTTATTTTGTTTGTATTACTGTCAGAGTAGTTAAACACTGGAACATGGTGTCCAGAGAGAATGTGGCATCTCCATCTCTGAAGATACTCAAAAGCTACCTGGCCATAGTCCTGGGCAACCTGCTAGAGGTGACCCTGCCTGAGTGTGAGGATTGCACTAGGTGACCTCAAGAGGCTCCCCCAACCACAACAATGCTGTGATTTGGTGAACTAGGATATCACTAGGACAGGCAAAAATTTCTAGCCAGTTTCAATGACTCCATCTCTCATTTTAGCCACAAACACAGAATCTTTAAATATTGCTAGCACACTTCTTGTACCCTTGAAAACATCATCTACAATTGATGTGGAAGTTCTTTTCTTCTAATTCCAGCCTTCATGTCTTAGGAGTATGGCCACGCAATACGAGTTGGAGATAGTGCCCTTTGTCTTCTCTTTTAGCTTGCTGACCAACAGAATAAGCAAGCTCAGAGAGCCAAACTCATACTGATTCCAGCATCCCAGCAGACCTCTCCAGCCCACACCTATATTCCTATGTCCCCTCTTTTGCTTTCCATCAAAGTCTCCTTCTGGATATCTCTATTTCAACTTAGACTACAGCTGACAGATGTGTTTCACTCCAAAGAACCCATACATAAGCAGGTTCAGGCTATAAGCCTGAAATCTTTCCTCACATTTGGCTGAGGAACATGGTAAGTCATAAATCGCAGGGCATCTACAAGAAGGCTTTTGTCAATTCATTGAAAGCATCACTTGCTCCATTAGGTATTTATTGGATTGAGAATCACACTGAGTTATGCTTACGTTCATCACACTACAAAACATAGTGAAAAGTCCATAAAATGTATTCAGCTCCCAGCTTAGAGCAAGAGGAATGAGAGTAGTTCTGTTAAAAGGGACCCCATTAAAACTCGATAATGCAATCCCTTTCCCTTGCCAATCACACTAACAGTGCTGAGTCTCATCATTCCCCAGTGTTTAAAGAGCAGTAAATAGGCTTCCTATAGAAGATGAGAGTGGGAACACCCTGAATCTTTATGTTAATGCATCAGTCATGGTTTATTTTAGCTTTGAGGAACGTGGTTAGTGACTCACCCTGCCGGATAAGCAACGAGGCCAGTTCTGGGGTCGCAGGCTAATCCTCTGCCTCCTGACACGGTTATGCCCAACACCTTCTCCAAAGTCACCTAGGCATATGAGAAAGAAAACAAGAAGTACCATGAAATGTGAGTGCAGTTTAAACAGACCCATAACACAGATGCTGATGGTCTGGTTCACAATGGTTCTCTGGTTCCTAGAAATCCACCAAGAAGCACCCAGGTACATAAGGATATTACCAATCAACTTGCAATATAAGCATAGGCAAATACTGCTGGGGTACAAAGAAGGCGTTATCGACCCACTTATTACCTTCTCTATGCCAGAGCATTGCAAACAGAGGACTGAAAGCAGCAGATAGTACTGGTGAAAAGCTGGGATGCACATTCACTGCCCACGGATTCCCATCCTCCCAGTAAGACCAACACACCATTATCTCTGGATATCTCTAGAGATACCGCAGTCCCTAGAGTTTGGCTCTTCCCTGAAAACTGTTTCCAAGTTGACCCATTCTCTTTGTTGCCTCCATCCAGTAGTATGTCGTTCAGCCTGGTCTCAGCCTTGTTTTCCTAGGAACGGAACAGTCAGTTTTTCCTACAGTGCTTGAACTGGAAATCACAACTAGTGGTCAAGGGCATCCCTTGCCAGGAATCGTGAGACAGAACACCATAAACATTCACAAGCCTGCTGCATACCAATGACCCTTGCAAGAGACGGTTATCTAAAATGTCCCCACACTCGCCTCAGGCAAAGACATCAACTATTTTTAGGAAAAGAAAAGAAATGCAACTGGGAAGATCTACTTGGAAGATACAAAGGCTTCTGTGGTAAGTAGCTGATAAAAGCAAAAAAAAAAAAAACAAAACAAAATGGGAAGGACGAGTGACAAATGGACATGACAATGTTTCGGGGAGCACTCCCTGGCATAGAAAGCATCAGAATTCAGCGACTACCCCAAAGCAAAAGGTTGCAGTGGGATTATACTGCACGAAATCTGGTTTGTGGCATGAAAGGACTCAGCCTCTGAGCACAAACCAGTTCCCAGCCCTGGGGCTATTTTGACCGACACAAAATTATTCTCTTTCCTTTACATTTGCACAGCTTGATTTTATTTATTACATATTTGATGCATACATTCCTCCTCAGTATTGCTGTCTGTGCCAAATGCAAGGATTTTACTGGGTCACAGTCTTCTGTTTTTAATTATCGTCATCATCTAAGTTATATTTGGTTAAGGCCTTAGGGGCATGGACACGGCATAAGAAGTTACTATTGTAATAATTACTACTGTCTTTAATAGCTGCCCTGAAGACGAACATCTTGCATTTATACCAGTGTGGTGCACAAAAGGCAGGGGTGGGGCAGGTTTCCCACGCCACCCTGACCACACACCCTACCAGACCTGAGGAGTTCGGCTGCAGGGTGAGACACAAGGTCTCACCTAGCTCATGGCTCAGGTTACTAGGTAAAGGGACAGAAGTAACCCCACACAGAGAACCACCTTGATTCAGCAGGTAAAGCAGGGCTGAGGTGCTGCCACTTAACATGAGCTATCCATGCTTTCAGGTAGTTCAAATCGCTTTCAAACCAGTGACATGGAAAGTGGAAGATTTCATATTCCAGTCTCTGGAACAACTCGGTCTTTTTTTCCCTCTTATTAATAATATACCCCAGATACTTTAAGACATTGTGAGAAACCACCAAATTGTCCCCTTCCCTTGCAAACTGAAAATCTCTGAAAACATGGCTTTTACAAAACTCCACTGGATTTTTGTTAAGTAAGAACATGCAATTAAAAATGCAGTTACAAATCCACTGATAAAGAAAGGAACTGGTTTTGTTTCAACTTAACATTGGAATAAAAATGTAGGGGTTGAGGAGAGGAGTGGGGAAGGCCAGGAGGATATTTACTCTTCCAGACTTGTTAACAATACTTCAAACCACATATCTTTTTAAAGCAGCCTCAAAAATGTACAGGAAGAACTCAGTGCTTCTGCTGCTGAGATTCTGGCTCATATCAGCAGTTCCCAAACTAGGAGAGGTTTAAATTCCTACAGAAAATGCATTCTTGATAGCGAAGGAGGAAGTGGAAGAGACATGTGCCATTCAAGTAGCTCTATCTAGATAAGGCACCAATTACTTGATGCTGTCAGCAAGCATCAATTTAGCAATGCTGTGATTACACTGCTCAGCACAGGCTTTAGCTCAGTCTGGCTGTAATTGCCACTATCCTAAAAGGCATGGCTTGACCTTGGCTATGCAGATATTCAGCAGCAATTCCACAACCTGCTTTCACCAACAGGTATGTTTTTGCTCTGCAAGGACATTTATCGAGCCTCTCAGTGTGCAGCCTTACACCACAGTTGAGCTGAACTTACAGGCCTGTCTTGGAGGGGATAGTTCCTTCCTCCCTCATCCTACTCAGCACAGTGACACCCCCCACCATTTCCCTCACTCCAGACAGTCCTGGCATGGCAATTACCTGTCCAGAAGGCCAAACCAGCAGAAAACCATGTTCTACGGTCTATTTTCTGTTTGTTTTCTGTTTGCCAGCCTGGGGAAAACCACAGGAAGCCCAAATTCAGGGAAAAAGAAAAACCCTATACCCTTTCCCTGGCAACTAGATCAATCCAGCTGCACATCCAAAGCCCAATCTGACTCCTCCAAGCCTTTAAAAGGAAGAGAAACTAAACAGGAGCACTACCTGATTCATCTTGACACTCTCACCTCACCAACACCAAAATGCCACCCTTACTCCAGCCTCCTCTCTCACTCCAGAGTCAGTGGCGGTCCCCTGCTGCTCTGCCAATAGACTTTCTGTGGCACTGCTAGGATGTGGAAAGTCTACCTTTCTCCTATGGTCAGCACACAGCTTGACATAAAAGGAGTAGCTCATTCTTCCAGTCTAATTATTGTACTGTCAGTGAGTATCTTCTGGCCTCCAGCAGATCATCTGTTCCTTTGGAAAAAGGCAACTGTCAAGGCCATACCTCTGGTATTGACAGACCTAGTGCCACAGAAACAGATACCTGTCTCTAGACTAAAGACTTACAACTAACTTTCTGAGAAAGGCTTTCTCTCTTTCGCTCCTAGTCTTAACTTCAAAAACTTCTTAGTGCAACAAACCTGAAAAGCAACCCCACAAAGCCTATCCAAAGGCAGCACCTCCACATTATAATACTTGAGTATTAAAACCAACTAGCATTGAAAAGGAGTGCATATAAATTTAAAATGTGATCTTATGAGACTTGTGAGCACTACTCCCACGAACCTGCCTACAATACATCACTGCTTTTTCCCCACGACCAGCTTCCAGACTGGGTGACATAAGGGCAAGAGAGAGTCATTTTGTCACAAAACTTGAGAATGAAAAACACTTCAGAAAGAAAAAACAATAGATAACAACACAGTATGAACTGGATTCTTCTCAATTTGCCAGCTAAAACAAATGAATTCTTAATATGGTTAATTAGGGCAAAACCACATCAACTTTAACTTCCTAACTTCCTTCTGGAATTAAGATTTTTCAGAAAAGGGCAGATCTGTTGATATAGGTCTGCCATTATCCCACTTCTGAAGTTACCACTTACAACAAGGCAGGAACCCACTTCCTCCTGTGGTAAGGGCAGTCTCCCAGTCCCACACAGCCATAAACACTGCCATTCATACAAGTCTCCCAAGTGGTACTTCAGCACATCCCAGCCAGAAACACATTATCTCGCATACCTTCCCAAGTCTGATATGAGCTAACCATAGGACCTGGAGAGTTCCCCCACAGATCTGAGACACAGTTCATTACTAATAGCTCCTGTGTTTGCCCAGTTTGCATCCTACAGTTGTCAGACATGTCACTGCTTGCTCAGGCCTTCACAGGCAATTAATGGGCCACCTCAACACCCTCATCCAAACCTGGAAACAACTGCAAGATTAAACCTGTCATTTGTACCTAAATTAGAGGCAGGAGAGGAGGCTGACTAGCTGCATTTGTTACTTCATCTTGAGGCTTCTATTAATAGCATTTGGCACTTTCAATCAAGGTTCTCTACGCGACTTGTGAGAGTTACTGAATCGATCCACACACAAAACACTTCTGCAGCTCATTTTGCACTGCCGCTATTCTATCTGGAACCATCCCATCTCCATTCCTTTAATGTCAACTTTTATTCAAATTTCGAGGCTCAATACACTCTTAGGCACCAAAATCTGTGCAGCTAACACTTGTCTTGCAAAATCTGATATTCAGCCATTTTACAGGCTTAAATCTAAATTTGGTTACTTGGAACCGCACAAAGGTGTAAAGAAATTTTAGCGCCTAAGCAGATCCCTTACCCAGTTCCTTCCACATCAAATCCCAGCACCATCAGATAGGTAGGACCAAACCAGTAGAGTCCTGAATTGCAGGACTCAAGGTACCAACAGGTATTAACAGCAGCTGGGCCTTCCCAGAAAGAGGGGTCTCACTGCAGCCCAATCCCACCTGGCAGTCAAAGTGCATGTCTGAGAGCAGCCCTTGCTTCCATCAGGCAGAGTCCCACACAGCACACGGGGAAAGCCCACACCTGGGGGAAAAAGCCGTGCCATCTCTGCCTTCCTACTGAGGTGCAGATAATCATTTCAGAAAGACTGAGCTAAACAGCCCTTGCCAGCCTCGTGTGGCTTTTCAGAAAACTCAATGTCTGACCAGCTGCTCCCAGGTCTCAGAGTGAGTTTCATACTTGCGTGAGCTCTTTCCATTGTTTTGAGGAAGTTACCACAAACAATTGCTTCCATATGCTATAAGGACAACACAGAAATCCTTGAAGGATGAACCCAAATTCACCCCCCCCACAAACACTTTCCTCTTTCCCATCATTTGCATTCCTTTGGGACCACCTACACTTGCAAAGCCACACAGGAGTACAGGAGACAAACGGTGGCCTGCACATCCAGCCAGGACGCTGTTAGAAAGCAGTAGTAAACACACCCAGCACAGCAATAATTTCCACCAGAACAGGTGCCAAAAGGGACAACCTAGTCACACCGACAGTCCTGCTTGACCTGTCACAGGCACTCTGCCCACAGCTGTGCTGTTTTACTACTGAACCACCGCTGCTGCGTAGGAGCTCCTGTATCTGTGCCTGTTTGCACTCCACCAGACTTCTGTGGTCTACCTTCATCTTAAAGAAAGAGTAAAAGAAATTTTCAAGAGAAAGCCATCTTCAACACCAGGCTTCCCTCAAGGAGTTTTGACTGTAGGCTGAATAATGCCGCTACTCACCTCATCCATTCTCCCCAGGCCAGCAAAAGACTAAGTAGGAGTTGAACAGTATTTCAGCCCCTCATCCCCACACTCACATGCTAAAGAAATTAGAGTTTTCTGACTTGGTTATCTCACCTCCTGCCTTCTTATGGTATCTTCCTTCTCTTTCGGGCCCAAAATCTCATAGTTCACTACAAGCACAATTTATTTAAGCACGGAAATAGAAAAGCGAAGCATTTGAGAGGATTTGAGCTACTCTCCAGCACTCAAAATGACAACCAAGGGGAGAAAACTGATATTACTGTACAGGGCTGCCCACACGCCCCAGTATCTAAAGCATTAGGCAGGAGGCTGCAGCCTGAGAAAACCATGTCCAGCAAGCAGATATGTCTGTTCCAGACTTCACGAGATTGGCCACCTTGGATCAGAGACCAATATCTAGCCCTGCTTTCTTTTTCCATTTGCAGCCAAAAGCAAAGGAGGAAAGTCAGGAAGAATGGTATACAGAACTGTATGGATAAAGTTTAAGAGCGGGGGAAAAAAATTTGATTCTTTCTCACTTCCTGTCAGTCTTCCAGCCTCGAAATAGATATTCTCCATTTTTAACTTATTTCAGTAGAATTCTCTACCATGAGCTTATCCACTCTGTCTATAAAAGCTTAGCATTCACCACATCTTTTGGCAAGGAACTCCACCAGTCTGGTATATTGCAAGATGAACCACCTTTCATTATTTGTTTTAAACCTCACTTCAAATAGTTTTATCTGACGTGCCCCAATCCTTGAACGGGAAGAGACAGTGAACAGTCAGTCGCCATCCACCACCTTTAGGTGGTTCACGATTTTGTAAGGAGCTATACTATCACCCCAAGTCACCTGTGTTCCAAGTACAAGAGTCTTCACTAAGTCACTTTGAGGCTCTCCTGAAAGCCATTTCACACCTTTTATCAGCTCTTCTGTGAAGCTCCTTCCAGGTCCACTATATTCTTCCCGAGATGAAGGGGAAACACTAAGACCACATGCAGCTTTCCAGGCATGGCCACAGCAAGTGTTTACAAAGCAGGATAATACAGTCTGGTTTGTTTCCCATTTTTTTCCCATTAATACCTTACTTTCAATCTGCCTTTCTGACATCTACGATCATTTACAGAGCACAACAAAGAGGTCATCCCTGCTCAACAAAGTCACAGATAAGAATTGCTGCTGCTTTGCATTTGGAAACTTATCCCCCATTCTGCCCTGTCTGCTCCCCTATGGAATGGGAAACCCTATTCTTGAATTATTAGTTTGATTTCAACGTGCCCCTTTCTCTCCATGCCATTGCGAGCATTTATGATCAAGAGCATCCTCAGAGAGAGCTCTTGCTCTCTCTGAGGATGCTCTTGATCATAAATGCTCACAACTATCCAATCCACTCCAGAATGGCTACTTCAATAAACATCCACAACCAGACAAGTTCTATTTTAAAAGCCTTCCCATGGGCCTATGTGTAACACAGTTAACATTTGAATCCATTTAATTAAGTAGCAGCATCGAGTCAGCATGACAAGACAACATCCATCAGAGCTCATCTACCATCCACTGCACAATGTGCCTGCCCTCATCCCTCTCTCCTGCCTGAAAGCAGGCATATTAATAATATATGTGCAAAGGTAGGCGCTCCCGAAAAAGCGGAGGACGAAGAAATCCCTCAGATACACGATCCATGAGGGTTACTTTGAAAAGCCTTCCGCAGCACATCAAGTAATCAGCTGTAACTAAGTAACGATCTTGCATGAGAAGTGGCTACCTACTCATCTGTTCTTTTGTCTTAGAAAAAAAAAACACCTTTACTGGTCGACTTGAGACCCCAGTGCTCTTTGGTCCAATACACTCACACAGGGAACTCCAGCATCAGGCCTGAGTTTCACAACAGCACCATGGTTTGCACGTCTGTCTCTGCATTCTGCTCCCAGAGTTTTCAGCACCTCTGCACGCACTCTAACATGTTTTCCATGCTGCTACACAGCAAAGTCGTATCAATGCACTCAGGCATCCAATACGTGAAAATGCTGAAAATGTAGCTGTACATTGTCAGCGTCAGCATTTAAGAAATAGCTGTCTATCTTACATAAGTGAAATTTGATACAGAGCGCCAAATCTCACAGCTGGCCCTGTTTGTACATCTCTGCTGCTGCCCCCGAGCCCCACCGCAAAAAAGCACGTCCAACCTCCAGGGACCAGTGCACACGTTGTAGGCTCTAATCCATCGTCTGAACACACTGTCTGATCTCCTGTTACTGCTGCAGAAAAACAAAGGCTTGAAGTTTTACATTTAGTTCTGCTGAGCTTCGTTTGGCACATAAAACACAGAGCACTAATTACAGTATACTGTTCTACTTAAGGGGCTGTCAGCATTTCCACTGCAAAGCCCTCATTTCAGGGCTTTATAACACAGCTGTGAAATATTCATTTTGCACTTCAGCTTAACATGCAAAGGTCTGGCTTTGGACCAGGTTGCTCTGCCTGATTTTTTTGGGGGGGAGTTAGGGTTTTTATTGTTGGTCTGGCAGGGGGAGGGCTGAAGATGGGTGGATGGAATTAACTGCAGGAGATGTTTGACTTACAAAAGCATACAAACAACACTCAGCTCCATAGCTGGTTTCTGTCCCTCATCTACCCATTGTGTTCCCCTGCTTTTGTATATGCATATAGAATATGCACTTTTAAATTTCTTTTACATATATATATATTATATTTTTTAAGAGGTTTTTCTATCCTCTACCTCCTCTCCAGACTGAGTCTTTCTTCCCTCAGCAACCAGTGCTAGGAAAGAGTAATGTCTTGACAAGGCTGGAGACTGAAAATATTCCACCTGCAAAAGGCAGCAGCAGCAAGCCAAGCTCCAACACAGGACCCATTCAGAAGGTCTCTGGCTGACAGAGCAGCCTCCACTTCTCCCACTGTAAGCCTCCTAAGCCTTGCTCACAGCCACCATTGCACACTCACACCCACTGCCCAACTGACCCTCCAGGAACTACTCCAAGACCATCAAACTGGTTTCATACAATCCACTACACAGATATGTTCCGACATTTTAAGGTGTTTCCAGCCAATGCCCAGTTTAAAACAGTATTCATGAGGGAAAAGCATTCAGAAAAGCCCTCACAATTAAACAATTAAAAAAAATAAAGTGGGAGGGGGAAAAAAAAAAAAAAAAAAAAAACAAAGCAAAACAAAACAGAAAAGCACCTGACCAGAACATCATAGTCAGACGCAAGCAGTTGCCAACTCTATGCAATTTGATTTCAAGATAACCACTTTAAGAACATTAGGGAACAATCCCCCACAACATAAGTTATGAATGGCACTCCTCAGCACAAGAGTGGCAAGGGTAGAAACCAACTTGCTGAAAGGTTTTGAATCACTGAGTTACAGGAAGCATTACATTTATAAACCTGCATAAAAGGAGAGGTGGGATGGGAGGTATTCCAGTGGAAGTGCTGAGCCTCAGCTCTAATGGCTCTGCCAGGTGCGTTGCACAGGGGCTGCAACAGGGGTGTGCACACATTTACTAAAAATGATCCAGACAGTTGGACAAATGGAACAAATCAGGGACGAAGGTGGGAGAAAGGAAACACAAGCAACCCAAGGTCCGCATAGGCTGTCTTCCCACAGCATGCATGCATTTGTCCATCTCTCCACAGAGCCTCTCTTGCTTGCTCTCCCCTCCTGGCCTCCCCACCGTGCTGGCTGCTTTCAGTCCAATTCCAGCTGTCAGGGCTGCATTCCCGACCCATCAGGCCCAGCTGTCAGGGGCTACGTGCTGAATCTGCACTCTGCCTTCTTCTTCGTGCACCTGAAGAAAGGCAGTCCCAAGCAGGCCATAAATACCATTGCACAGCCCCGGGGAGTGGGTGGGAGGCTATTTAAAAGCACCTCTACCAGGAGCCATAGTGAGGGAACTTAGAATTGGCAGCAGAACACACCTGCAAATGTTCCTGTGGCTGCAAACAGGACACGTCGATAATTTCCTACCAGCTTCTACAGCACAACATAGCCATCATTAAATAATCTTCTGTTTCTTCATTTAACACTAGCCTGGACAACCAATTTTCTCTTCCCCACCCCCACCTCAAGTTCAATTTCTTCCTAAATACTGCAGGGATGAGGAGAGGCCCATGTAACCTTATCAATTCTGGCTAAAGGCATGACAGGCAGCAGTCTCTCTTCCTTCTACCACTCAGTCATCATTCTCACTGTACAAGCAACACCAACTCAGACTTGCATGAGATTTCATAAAGCTTGCAGAAAATCTGAGCTTCAGAGATACAAGCATGGTGAATGGACAAGGGACAAAGCATGTGTAAACTGTCCACCATTGTCAGTGCTGTCATGATGCTATTTTGACTTTGATGTGGGAAATTCTTTTTTGCTGATGTAAGCAAAGTTTGTGAAGGTTGTGTGATGAATGTATGAAAATAATGTAAAAAGAAAAAGCTACATCAAACAGGTTACAGGTATTGCTGGTACATAAAGAGTCAATCCTGATTTGTTCCAGACTAAGCATCAGCACACAGAGTCAATCGGACCAGCTCCACAGGCAGTTAAGCCCCATGGAACACAACAGAGACACCTCTGTGTGGGCAGGCTTCAAAGAAACCCTTCCTTGAGCTCTTGGGACCTGGAATTCTGCAGGATCACTCCTTCACAAAACCAGATTTTTCCACTTTGCAAATGTGTATTACTTTTTCATAAGGAAAGAGAGCAGACAAAATATCAGACTTTACACAGGGTATGCTTTTGCCCTTCCACATAGGCAATTTGTCCACTGATTTTTTTTTTTCTTTGTAGTAGAAAATGAAGCCAATTCACCTTTCCCTGCATCAAGAACTACCTATACAAGGATTAGGTACAAATGTGAACTCGCAACACTCCCCTAATCTGTCCCAACAGTGGAGATCAATGGAAGCAACTTCTGATTTTCTGGCAGTCTTACATACTGGTCTCCTCCAAATCCATGCACAGGGGCCTGAATATAGGCAAAGAAAGTGCTTCAGTGAGAAGAAATAGCAAAAAAAAAAAAAAAAAAAAAAAAAAAACCAAAGCCAGTACAGCTCCCTTGGGCAGAGTTTCAATTACTCATATAAGGGTTTGAAATCAAGCAAGAACAAACGGTTCTCTTAGTGTAAGGGTCACTGTTCATCATCATTAATCATCTTCCCAGATAGGAAAGGCTCCTTCCCCTCTGTTTCGCCCAGGCTTTAGCACTCACAAGAAGCAAGAGACAAGAATAAGGAAAAGAGCCAAACAGGAATGTGCGCACAGGCTGGCAAGGCTGCTCCCTGCGCGGCTCTGCTCATGTCCCTCCTCTCGATCCCAACCCTGAGCTGAGCCTGCTCCTAAATGCAAATAGGCAACGGTTAAAAGTCCACAGCTTCTCAGGCATGCACTCCAAGGAAACCGTGGCAGCACCACATAATTCTTGACTCTGGAGAAGTCAAACACAGGGGCCATAACACGGCACTTCTAACACTGATACCGTCATGGCAAGGAACTCCCTCCTAAATCACCTCCTGCTGAACTCTATAAACAACGCATACATTCAAACTAAACTTGGACACAGGGAAGACAGACTGAAAGAGAGGGAGCAGAAAGCCTTCCCCACAGTTAACCCTGCTGAGGGGAACCACAGAAGAAAGCCACATCTCAGCACTTCAAGAAAAGCATCATGTTACAATCTCCTGCCCTTTAATTTCTTCTCTGGGGCTTATTTTTGGTATAAACGGATCTGTGAACTGTTTGACAAAGCTTGGGGGGGAACTTAGTGGTTGATCTTGAGTCCAAGAGTAGAAACACACAGAGCTGTGCAGGATGAAGGAAAGCCTTTTGATCAGCCTGCCTGAGGCAACACACATAAATCATTCGTGATTTCTTTATTCACCCATGACCCCATGCCAAATCAATTAATTTTTATCCTTCACCAGTGATTTACACAGCCATTCTGTCCTAAAAATCTTCAACTGCCAGATGTCATCCCTACCTACCCAGCCCACATTGCCATGAAGGCAACTATGCCTTCTAGAGAAGGGCACAGCTGTAGGAAGTCTTAAAGAGACTGTAAGTAATATCTTAAAGAGACTCTCTGTACGTAAAAGCCCCACCTCTTCATGCCCAGATTCCTTACACAGAGCAGGTATCTGTCCCTGCCATAGGAGGTCAGAGAGCTCACCTCTCCCGACACCCGAAGGATCTTGCCTGTAACACCTGAACCGCTTCAGGACTAGACACCTTGTCCTCCCATGCATGCATCTCCCTAAGATTTCAGTGATGTTATGGGGGAAAGTACAGATTAGCATCCTCGGGGAATGAGAAAATGGTTTTGTTGTAAGCTGATTTAAATTATGTTAAATTACATATCAGCAATTTAAAAGATGCTAAGATGGGAATAAATACAACAGGAAGGACAGAGTAAGCATAAAGCATTTATCACATAGACTGCATCCCTATGGAAGGAGGCAGGAGGTAAAGAGATTAGTATTCCATCTCTCCCTAAATATTGTCTGAACTATTTGCTATTTGTTTCACAATCCTTGCAAGAAGTCCCAACAAACACAAAACCCTCCTGTACTTACAGCAGGGAGCAACATGCACTCTCACACAGCTGGCAATCTACAACCAAGTATAAGAGGACTAGGAGGCAATACCACACAAACACTGAGGGTGAATGTCTTGAACGCACAACAAATTAGCAACAGATCTGGGAGTAATCTCACTCCCTCCCAAATTCCAGCAGCTATCTACCATGTAGACCATGCTGCACCATTGCTGTACCTCACTCCTGCCTGAGGCCAAGGACAATATTTTTTAAGAATGCTTAAAAATTAACCAAAAGAAACATGAGAGATTTCTTTATTTTGCCTGAGCCAACCAGTATATACAGAAGGAGACATTCAAGCTTCCTGCCTGCCCCCTGCCAACACACTGCCTAGCTTTAGGCAATCCCTTCCTGCACTCTTCCCTGCCCTCTGCTCCAAAGGATAAGCTTCTTACAGAACAGCCTTTATCAGCATCTTGCCCTTCGTGCATCCTGGAATTAAGAAGCTCTTCACATCTGTCCATCAACATGCATATTGAGCACCCAAGAGATTTGTCCTGTCAGCCAGAAAGGAGACCCCATCCCCCAGGGGAAGTGATCCATAGGAACGTGGGCCAAAGACTGAGAAAGCAAGCTGAAGAGAACAGCACAAGCATTGACTTCCATCATCTTCTCAACAACTCTGCTGCCACTTCCTCCTGGTCTGGTATGGGGGAAAGCCCTTCACCTGTAACACGGTGTCCCCGTCACTGCCCCTGAAGCTCAGCCACCACCACAGACAACTCCAGCAAACCCACATGTGCTCACTCAGGTACCACTGAGCCACCTTTCTGCTGCGAAGATGCAAAATGGTACCCCAGAAGAAGCAACAGTCATCCACAGTCACAGCAGATGCAGAATTCAGTTTAGTCTTTTCCAAATAGTTAAAATTTCTTACAAGTGTTATGACCTAGACCCAGCATCCCAAAGACCTGAATATTCTTCCTGTAAGTCAGCAGCAAGAAACGCCATCGATCCTCTCACTTTTGTGCACACACAGGAAACCACCGCTAGACAATAAACCACACAGAGACAAAAGGTTATAAAGATAACTACAAAGAAATCCTAAACAAACTCATTAAGTCATTCATTCAACTCACTTTCCTGCTTCACTTACTCTGCTCTTAAATCAGTTCTTCCTGTGATTTTTCCCAAGCACCTTTTCAGTTTCTTTTCCTGAAGGAAACAAAGTCTGTAAACGAGGGGTACAGTAGTCCAACACAAGCTGACATATTTGAGTAGCTGTTAAAAGTGACTTAACAGAAAAAAGAAAAAAAGGAGTAGGCTGCCATCTAAGTTCCTTAAAACCCTAAAAGAGAGGGAGTAGCCCCGGAAAAGAGGTCTCCTCTACTTTGCATTTAGCTCAGGAGCATGGGTAACTGGTAGAATTACCAAACGTGAGAATTGAGGAAGAAAAACCATACTCAGAGGAAACTATTTTTATCCATAGACTTTAAAAACTCTTGGTTTTGTTACCATGTGGCTTCTGCCATATTTCAAGAAAGCAAACCTTTGCAATAACCACCACTTCGTGTTTAGAAATTCAGAAAGCCCTAGATACAGGCACACAACCAACTCTTGTTGCTTTGACACTTCACAAAGCACTGCTGCTTTTACATGTTTAGTTCTCAGCAAAAACTGCTGTTGTAAAAAGCAGAATACAAAAGTAGAAATTATGGAACTCCGGTCTTCAGCAGAGAGCCAATGCTCCCAATTCCCTGGTAAATAGCTTTAGACACATTCACTTACTCAGAAGCATTTAGCAGAATCTGTCTGGATAACAACTTTGAGTGACACATGTAGTTCAGAAATACCTGAACTACAGTCCTAAGTACATTTCTGCAGTTAAAATAAGGAAGATAACAACACTTGAAGAGCAAAGCAACATAAGAGAGAACATCCCTGGTAACTGACATTTGTGCTGAACCACTATGCTCACCCTGCTCAAACTGTACTTTTCTCCAGCAAAAAGAGAGCTATAAAGCTTCTATGCAGCTTGTGTCCACTCCCTGCTGCGGTGCGCTGGCAGAGAGGTAGTGGGCAACTGCTGCATACAAGTTTTACTGTCACCCCTGCACTGGAACTAGCTCCTGCATGAAGCCAGGCTGCAATTCCCATCACGGACCAGAGAAGAGGTGTTGGATGAAACAGAGCTGATGGCCTGTCAGAGTTGAAAGAACACAGCTGATTATTTGGACTCTTAAAAAAAAAAAAAAGCAGAAAGAAATGGCTGGAGAGAATTTTTCATGGAGCACTGAACCCCAAAAATGTTCCCACATGTACACAGTCTCATCTCTCTTCTTCTAAGGGCATCAGTCTGTTTAAGAAAAGACATTACTTCCACCTGCAAACTTTGCTGCAGATTGATACCTGCAATAGAGCACTCAGGAGACAATATTGTGGAAGCATCTGTTTAAAAATTAGCAAAGACAAAAGAAGTGCTTAGAGTTTAAAGACGGAATTAACATCATCCACAAGCAAAGACTGAAAGTGGCTGCTCAGTGCTTATCAGCACTTTCTGCTATTTCTACGAAGGTCATTTCCTACATTCCCTTCAGGTGAGATACGAATCTATTAGTGACAGAAAGGACCACAGAAATTGGCACAATCTGCCACAGCAGCTAAGCTGACAGAGCAAATACTTGCACTAAACAATCTCAATAAAGAACCAGAGAGCTACTTTTAAACTGCAAGAGTTATATTTACAAGCACTATCTGGGAGAAGTCCTATGCACATTCCCCATGGTTTAAAAGGTGATAGCAGCATCCCAATGCACCTGTGAAACCACAGATGATGCCACTTCAAAATACTGCTCCCTACAATGTGTCACAACAGAATGATCAAGGCAGCTCCACAAGTACCCAGACTACTTGTCTAATAGTTTGAGGAGGAAAACATCTGACAGCTCAAGCAAACTCAGCAACAGTTCTGGAGTCACAAAAAATCTAAGATTGTCCAGACCAAACTCTGTGGCATTGGGCCACCAGGTTGCTGCAAACTTAATCCTTCCTATGAGATTTCTGACAGGTGTTCCACCACAAGAGAAAAGAGCTGAGATCTCCAAGCAGGAAGCCAATGCTCCGGACCCAAGCAGTTATGCTCTTCCCTGAAGGCATGCCGTATGACATTTTGTTGTTGCTTTCAGCCACCTTCCACAGCCTTTTCCACTGAAGACAGAGTATCTGGGAAGTCTTCTTGAATCAGCTGTAAGGAAGGGAAGCCCTGGCTCTACCACTTTCTTCTATTTATACCAACAACATTACTGCAACGGTTCAAACGTATTTTATATATAGCTCTGTGGCTTATTTCCAGGCAGAAGTAACTCAATGCTGGTGTACATATGTTTAGACCACAGCAATTGGAAACAATGTCCCATAAACTCCGTTAACTGCTGCTCCACTGTAACCAGAACAGGCTCTACAACTGCAGAAACACAAGCCATGATAGGAAAAAAAAATTAAGAAGTTATCCACCCAGAAGCTAAGTAAGCCAGTTGCCACCTGCACAGCACTGACAGACTTTCACTGTAGCCCCAACAGATTTATAGCTGTAAGTTAACAGCCAGCTCTTGTCACATCAAGATATAGTGTCTGAGTGCCAAGAGACCACATGGAGGTGACCAGGGTGTAGGCCAGCATAAGGGCAGACATGCAATACACAGAGCATCTGCCAGTATCCGCTTGCATTTTGTAAACTTAAGAGTGGACAAACAGAAGACAGTTAGACTTGCACAGCTCTATTTGCAAACCCTGTACTGAAAATATCAGCAGCGCTACCACATTTTAATGAGTCTGACTTGAATCCAGAACCCATAAGCTCACACACTGAAAAGAAACAAGAACGGCAAGGAGCAGGAGCCCCAGCCCAACACCCAAAGGGTACTTATCTCAGCACTTATTGCAGGGGCCTCAGTGACACGTAGATGAGGAAGACACTTGCTAGAAACCTCGCAGGTTACTGATCCCAGTGCTGAGCCTGGGCTTTAACACGACATCAGGTGAGCCAGGCTGCAAACAGCAGCCCACATGCAGACAAGCACCAGGTGATAATTACCATGCCTTTCACCAGATTGTCCCTCTCACAGGCTTCAAACACAGGCCTGTCAGTCTTCCCAATACACATAAAAACAACCTTTCATCACATTTTTCTCTGCAACAGCTGAATACCGGCAAGGTGGAGGGGGGACAGATACGTGATTAACGTGTTTTTTTAAAAAGCTTGCCTTTCTTATGCCTGAACCCAATGAGATTGAACTTTAAAGAGGAGGAAAGCATAATCAGCACTTCAGAAGTATCTAAAAAGGCATGGTACCTTTGGTTATGGGAAGTGGAAAAGTTAATGACCACCATCTCAGGTCTCGGAAGAGACAGGTGTCTCTTCTCCTCAGATATAAATAACCTAGCTTTATTCCTGCATAAACCTGTTTGTAACTTCAGGGATGGAACTGCCCTTCCTGAACATGCCAGGTCAGCATCTCACTTGGATCAGAGAAGGCTCTGTCACTCTGTAAGGGAGCTTCTAGATGGGAAGAAAAGGGGAAACCAATTTCAGGGATGATGACAGGGATACAAAATAAAAATGGAATTTCTCTGGTTAACTGTTTATTTGGGGAATGTGAAAGAGGGAAAGATAAACAGTCTCTGTTCCAGGCTTCACAGGACTGGTTAGCAACATGTTCAGGAAATATGGATTATTGGACAAAGCGCAGCTGAGCTGGTCAAAACAACATGATGAAGACAACTGCATGATATACATATAAGGCATGCACACAGATACAGTATGTGCATTAAATGAATCATCACACATACACTCTGATCTTGCAATCGGCCACAGAGGCACTTATCTTTACATCCACTGGGTGAAATTAACTACTCACACTCATACTACCTCACCACACAAAATCAAGCTGAAACATCCACAGGAATGGTGCCAGAGTTTGCATTCAGTTGTCTTTTAAACCTTTCAAGGTCATCATGACTCTAAAAATGCTACAAAGAGTTGTGTAAGACTGTGTACATTACAGCTGTAACACAATACCACTGTCACTTTATAAGCAGGGGAAAAGAGCAGGATGTAAGTTACTGTACTAACAGGCACACTAAGAAAAGTAACATACACTCAACCAGAACAGAATATGTTCTTCCTTTTAAACACACACACACACACACACACAGAAAAATAGAAACATAATCATACCATCATCCAACCAGGCCTCAGCATCTAAGTACACTCTACAAGGCAAAACTCTGCTTGGCAGCTGTTTACAGTACTTTCCTTTCTGGGGATCTGAGAAAAGCATCCAAATGAAATCACAGCAGAGAGTGGGAGAGCAGGACATGGGACAAAACACAGGCAGCAGACCTGGAAGCAAATTCCTCTTCCAGAGAGATGGCCGCAATGCATAGGCAGCATTCCCTCTGCTGTCCAGAGACAAGACCCTCTCCCCAGCAAGGGAAACCACCCACTTTGACATTTTATGATGGATTTTGTTTCTAAGCCCTTCCTTCTGTCCTAACTGCTTCTGCAGCTACAGAGATCACTAATGATTTATAGTTCTGCCATCTCCTCAGCATGAGAGTTCCTCAACTCAACCAATCCAAAATGCTACACAAATATGTTTCAGGCCCACAACTCCGTTCCCCGCAACCCAGGGCAGGAATACCAGCTCGTCTCTGTCTGGACAGTTACGGTACTCTGTACACAGCCTCCTTCTCTCCTCAGCCAGGGCTGCGGGCTAAGGAGGGCTGGGTTGCTCCTCCCAGTACAACAGGCCCTAAGTGCCAGAAAAAACTAGGAGCAGAAAGAAAGAGATTCTTTTGCTTGCCAGCAAACCTTTAGGCAGTAGGTGATGAATGTTCCCAATTGTTTTAAACCTCTGGAAAATACTGACAGCAAAACTAAATGCCTTATTGCAACAAGCACTCTTCTTTTCCCAGGAGAACATCACATGTCTGTCCACAGTGCCCAGCATTTCCCAACCCCTGGTAACCTCAGAGATCCCCAGGTGCCCTGTAAAACACTTATCTTTCACCAAAGACGCAGATTTTTCCAAACTCATGAGACAATTCAGTTTCCTTGGCAGAAATGCAAAGCCAGAAGCTGCCCAGTGCATCATATCCTCTACCATGGAGGGCAATGTTACTACCCAGGGCAACCTGGTGGTCTTTCCCAGCCTTGCTGGTCAGCCTGGAACTTTGGTCACCAGAGCTCCACCATGAAGGTCCAAGAACTGTCTGGGACAACGCAGACTCTGAACATACAGAGGGTTTGTCTAGACTGGGAGCTTGGTTGTCTCCTTTTCGCAAACGTGTGTTTAAACTAGGCTTCGCAGGCTTACCAAGGGCCACAGGCCCCAGGCAATGCAGGGCCCTCCCCAGGCACTGGGTACCCACAGAGCCAGAGGCAGGGTCACAGTGCCCCTTCCCAAGCACACCACAGCACATCCATGGCCACAGGAGGCTTCATCACCTGGAAAAAGCCAGGGTAGAAGCCGTGAAGTTGCCAGCAAGCAGGCAGGCTGGGCCATGCCATTGCGGCCCAGGTGCTGTGGGCCCACTGGCTCTCGCCCAACTCCAGCAGGCCATGTAGGTCATTAATCAGCCCACTGGCCATTTTATCAACAGCCGTGTTTACACACTGACACTCCTGGGCACAGACATTCATTCCAAGGACCTGGAGCAGCTTTGGCACACAGCAGAGATAGTCCAGGCGCTGCGTCTTCTCCCCCAGCACCACACTCATTTTTCCACTGATGGCTCCATCAATAAAGTATTTTTTGTAGGTCTCGGACATCAAAAAGCTTATTTGCAGCCCTGCCACAGAAAATGGGCCAAGAACTTCACAAAACAATGTCCATAAGCCACTCAAAACAGTGACACAGGAGACCTGCTCTTTCAGAAGTTACGGCCAAAAGAAGCAGCAGCAAGGAAGCTGAAGAAAGCTGCCTCTCGCCCAGAGCACCTCACCCTCATCCTCCCCCAGCACCAGTTATTCACGCTGCTGATTGCGTGCTAATACATCTCAACAGCTTATCTCGGGAAGCCTGCAGAGACAGGCAGCACAAACCACGGATTATCAGGGAGGAAGATTATCCTCCTGGTGCAGAGGACAGTAGAATCCCAATTCCAGCCTCAAAAGCTGCTCTGGCTTCTAGAAACAGCTCCGTTCATTAAGGCCTACCACAGATTCATCAGAAATATTTGTTCATACATTTTATTAAGAATACTTTATGTCATCTTGTACCCATTCCCCTCAAGCACCACTCCCATAGCAGGGTTTGGGGCACACACACTGGGCAAATACTCTCCAGCCAGCCCTCACAGTTTGGAAAGATACATAGAACCATTTCGGATGCCTGTCTGGCCATGATTCAGTCCAAGAAAACTAGATGAGTTGGGACATGATGGGCTTAAGCAAGAAAAGCAGATCCCAAATTTGTCAGTTCCAGTTTAGAGTCAGCAATGCTTTTGGACCCAGCTGCTTGAGAAGGATGACACTTGCAAAGCAGGTTTGAAACAACTGTGCACAGAACCACTATATCTAATTCAAAACTGGGAGATAAGCCAAACACGAGGAGTTATGCAGCTGTTTTAAAGCCCTGGATGCTGGGACACTTTGCAGTAAGTGGAAAAGTATCCTGTCTGTTTTACACTGAAGGAAATAGGCTCAGAAACAGTTTGAAGAACAGAGTACAGAACCCAAAAATTTTAACTGTATTTTAAAAGAAAATTACACAGCTCTCTTTCAAGGTTCACTTTACCTTTATACAGTTCAGCAGCACAGAAGCACTGGTTAAGAGCATGAAAAACCATCACTCTTAGCCCACACAAAGTTCTTGCAGAAAAGACTAGTATTGATGTAACATAACTGGCAGAAAGAAGTCCTTTCACTGGTATAACCTGTTTCTCTGAGGGACAGGATCTTTCAAGAGACTCTTTTGATACTGTGTTACCATTAAGACAGCATGGTTTTGGATCTCAGCTTGCAAATTCTTTCCAGCATAGGCAAGTGCTTAACCAAGTACACCCCAACACTCATGCTCCCTGAGGATACCTCCAACACCATCCCTATACCCTCATGGTTCCAGCCACAGCATGGCCATGGCCAAAGCACAGAGCACAGCAAGTTCTGAACACCAAGACCTGCCACCAAATAAAGAGGCAGATCTTGCAGACACTTTCACCCTCAGTCTTATTCAATGTTTCAGCATCTCCAGCATCTAAACTGCATTAGGGACTGTGCAATAAACTCAAGCTCCTTCGGTGCAAAGCCTGGCCTGAGCAATGGTGCTTTTTTTTTTTGCAAATGAAAGCATCCCTAGTACAAACAAGACTTCAAAGGCAAGCAGCTTCTTATGTGCTACTCAAAGGTGAGCAGCCAATTTCAAAGCCCTTGGGAGACCTCAAAGGCTACTACCATTGAGCATGGGAGAGGTAGCTAACACTTCAATACTGGCACTTCAAACAGCTGCCCTATGCTGGGCCTGTCTGTCAATAGAGAAGGGTTTCTGAACAGGCAACACTGTTTATCACAGTGCCTACATGGGAGAAAAACAGGAGTAGAAAGCTTTACAAATCTGTATCCTTGAATCCATGGACACTGCCATAAAGTTGCTTTCTCCTTTCAGAAACTCCTCCATCTGCCTGCTCTCAAGACATTTGTTAATGTTATGACTCTCTACTATGGTGCAATCTCCGATAATCTACTTTCTTCCAGAGAAAGGAGTCTCTCCAGATCCACGATGGGGCAAATTTCAGACTAACTGTGCAAAGTGTCAGGGAGATGCAGAAATTAAAGAAGTATCACTGTAAGGAAGGACTGTCATTGTTAAAATTTCACGGGGTAAGAAATCTCATATTAGCTGCTAACATCTCATTAGCCATCTTGACCAGCTGTGAATTTTAATACTGTATTTGGGAGAACAAGCAGGTCTGACTTTTATTGCTATTGATTTGGAAACTCTGAATACATCAGCAGTTCATAGTCTTCCACAGTACTATTTTCGATCAGTTTCCTCACAGTAACTAACAACAGTACTGGTCTCCTGGGACACTAGCAAATTTACAAGGCTTACTGGGGTTTCCACAGCTCTAATTCTTATGGTGCTTAATCTACTTGAGCTTGTTGGAAAGTCATCATCACCAGAGCTACTGAAATCATTAGTGACAACAGGACCAAGTCAGCGTTTACAACAGGACAGTTCGGGGACTTTTAAGCAAATAACCTAAAACGAACACAAGTCCCCCTGACACGGGAGAGGTGAGAAACATCCCTGGTAATCTGCAAGAGGTTGGGCTTTGTGACTAAGGCTAGGACTTGGCCTTAGAGGATCAAGATTCAATTTCTAGGTCTGTCTCAGACTTCCCGTGGGAGTTTGGAACCATGTCTGTATAGAAGAAGCATGTGCCATTCTCTCCACACCTTTAGTGTTTTAAGCCTGAAGCTCCTCTGGGCTAGGTCTACTTTATCCCATCTGTCCAGTGCTCACCAAAGCAAGGCAGAGAGATGAGATACTCCTGCAGTCTATGGTCATACATATACAAGACACCTTTGCATCGATATTTTTGAATACAGATCACACAGCACAGCTGATTACAACAGCTGCAGGCCTCAGCTGCATTTTCCTTGCACAACACACGAACATGCTCAGGGCAAGGCTAAGCAGCACTGTGGTGAAAGGAATAGTAGGAGGGCTTTCTGAATTGCAGTAGCCACCCTTTGGTGGGTACAGCCTCAGCAAAGCCCACAGGGTTTCAGGCACAGGGACCAGCCCACATCTGGAGCTGGGAACCAGAGCAGCAAGCGTGCCGCAACCCTGCTACACACATACCAGAGCCCTCAGAAACTTCCAGCTATGCGGAGGCAGGTATGTCAGGCACAAACAGAAGCCTGAAGTAACTGAAACTGGGCTTGGTGATAGTTAATTATTCAGTCCTTAGCTGGGATCATTCAGCATTAATGTCAGGACTAAGCACTGCTTGAGTGCCCTGTAAGCACCACTTCTGGCACCAAACATCAAAACCTTTGAAAAAAGCCAAAGAGTAGCTAGTACATGCTGTTTGCTTTCACACTCACAGAGAAAATTGTGCCAAGGCTAATCAAGCAACTTCTCCCTAAGACCTGATCAACAGGAAACAAAATACCCACTTCAATCTTACAGACCACCAAAATGCTGACCACCACTTTCTCAGCCAGAAATGGAGGTGGTGCCCTTTAGTTACATTCCAGTAGACACAGAGGACAGTAAAATAATACACAAGTCATTTTACAGGTGCTTGCAGATCCTTGATGATAGAAAATCAGATAGTGACCCAGCCTGGTCTGACCCCCAACCATCACTTCAATTGTTCTGCCCTCCTGAAACACCACAGGTACAGCCAAGCATGCAGCTACTGAAACAGATGGTACACTCTGATGGAGGTCTCTTTCCACTGTGTCTGAGGATGCCTTTCTCCATCAGCCCCCTCAGCATCACAGTGAACAAGAGCTCTGACTGGCAAGCAGCAAATGTACCACCTGCAACACCTGCTTACGAGCCTCTCCAGCCACGTTAGCCAAGTCCCACGTGCCCTCTCAGAGGGCCCAACTCATCTGAAGGAGGTGAAGAACAGCATTCAAGGCAAGACCACAGCAGCTCTGAAAGGCTATCCAGGTAAGCAGTGCATGACCATCCACAGGAAGCAAGAACCATTTAAACCCACCAGGCAAACGACCTGGTTTGTGTTATTTATGCTGACTTCACCCCAGCACATCATCATGCTCCCCCTACCACAGAGATATCTTCCTGCTATCTGTCACAGTAAAGACAGCACATGATTCAAGGGTGGATAGAAGGATGGATCTTGCCAGCAATCTTGCCTCAAGATTGGCAAGAAGTATCACAGTGTTTTATGGATACAACTGCAGGCTACAAGACCAAATATGTTGCATTGTTATATGCTTTTATATCCACCATACTTCAAGAACCAAAGTCAACTGGCACTGCAGTCCAATGGCAGAAAAACTCTGACTTTGATATGCTATGTGTATGTAAGTCACATTTAACACTCATGTTTAGACCAGGAGAGCTAGCCAGATCACCCTGTATTTTCAGGACAAAGCATATCATTCACAGAGTGAAGAACAGAACAACAAAATGCTGTGTGTGAAACTATTAACAAACACAGAGTCATCTTGAGCACCACATATCTGAGGATGGAATAGGGGAGACCAGAGCAACCCAGCAGGGAAGCATTCAACCCCTGAGCTACAACACTTGCAGTTGTTCCACTGACTGTACCTACAGATATTCTATCTATCTACACGCCACTGAAATGCAGGTCTGGCTATGGAGAACCAGCCTTTGTCCTCTGCTTCAAGGGACATTGTCATAAGCCTGACCAGAGACAGACATGAAATCCCTTCTGTCTCAGGACAGCAGGCCCTAAGCTGTTGAAGCAATTGGGTGGGTTTAGACTGAGCAGTGCAGAGCTGTGAGAGAGATCCCTAGCTATCAACTGGGGTCAAGCAATACTCATGGATGTTGAAGCAGAACAGGCACAGCAGCAGACAGCCAGACCAGGGTTAGATGCATTCCCTCAGCTGTGCCCCTGGCTGCACTGGTCCCAGAGATGTGGGGCCAAGCAGCCTGGCTGTGTGGAGGAGTTAGGGAGCAGCCTGTCTGATGCTGACATAAGCTTTTCTTTTAGCAGGATTTAGAAGGGTCTTCTACAAAATTATGCTTTTGAGGAGCTGTTCAGTGCAGTGTTGCCTCATTCACCTTCTTTGTTCCACTGCAGTCTGAGCGGTGCTCAGCTCCCTGGGAACCCAGCAGGTGCTGCTGCTGCAGGACCAAGTTGTTCCCAAAGACTTACAAAGAATCCCACTCTGCAACAAGCCTCAGCTGCACCTGAAGTGATTTAATAAGAGGTGATAATTTTTGATGCATTTATATCACTGAACCAAACTTGTGTGTTTTTTGGTTCTGTTCCAGTTCAGGTTCAGCAATTCTCAGCTGATCCAGTTTAGACCAGCAGTGGTCTAACACTGATTCATGTTGGAAGCTATGATATTTTCGAACAAAAAGGACTGTGCGCTGAAAGCAGCAAGCTACAGTCAGGCCAGAAACATTACTCCATTCTCCCATGTCCAGGACAGCCTGTGGTCCTAGCTGAGACCCCCAGCTTCTCAGGGGATCAAGAAGCTGGAGAACTTCGTTGGGAAGACATGAGAGGTCTGAAGCTTCCATGGATGTGCTTTCCTCTTAAATCTGTGCAAGCTCACTGGCAGAACGCAGAAGTACACATACTTGTTTCTACTGGCTGACAGTAAGAACAGACCATGCCTCACTACAGGAGGACAGGAAACCCTGTGCCACTAGAAGCAACTTAGTCAGGGCTCATTTTCAGAACAAAAGCTCTCAAGAAGGTTTTGCAGAGCCACCCAGTCCAACCCAGCATCATGGGGCAGGAACAAGCACTCCAACTGCACATGTTTGTATGCCACTTGGAGACCACAACACAGCAGTTCCCTGCTGCATGACTTCCTGCTGAGGAATTCAGGTTTTAGTCAAAGCACTCTTTTAAACAGGCAACTTGAAATATTTCTGGCTTAGAAAAAACAGGAGAGATCAAAGAAACAAGCAGCAAATTCCAAATGTGTTTCTTTGATTCACTGACTTGCCGTTTCAGGGAAAGCCTGTAGCAGGTTTTGTAGCAATTTGTTTCTACATTGATAATCACAATCTCATTTGACTTAGGATACACACCCCAACCCCCCAAAACAGGCACAGCTACATCAGTTGAAAAGAGGTTTATATTTACAAGTGTAGAGCTCAACAATATAAACAGCCCCTGCAGGAACTGTACTTGCTTAGGTACATTACTTCTGCGAGCAGGGTACTACAGCAACCAGGACGTTTTAACAATGGGAGATGGGTCAGCCCTTAGCTTCCCCACTGTCCTGATAGTGCTGCTCTGCAGGGTGATTCAAAGGCACTTAGTGCCCAGTTTTTAACCCCGTGTCTCTACTGGAATCACAAGCACTGTGACCAGATGCACGGCTGGATTTCTGGCAGAGCCAGTAATCCTCTAGAAATTGAATGCAGGCCAATCAACTTATCTGAGGAAATTTTAGCTTCCAACCGCCACACCAATACATTACAAATCCCAACAGTCAACAAGCCTCAGACTTAAGTCACAGTACTCTAGGTCTATATGGGTTCAACAAAAAAAAAGATCTAGAGAGCACAGCAAAAGTGGATTCAAGCCATGAACATCAGAAGACACACACACAAAAAAGAGAAGTCTAAACACAAAACTAGTCAGGCAGCAACAAAAATCAGGACTCCCACAAAACAAAAGCTGTTTTCAAAAAGCAGCAACAAAACCAAACACTACGTCCAGTTTGTCAACAAGCTTTACTTAGAGCTCCCGTTCCTTTTCCCCCTTTTTCTTTTTTTTCATATCCTTGATTATCTATTGGCTCCTTAGTTTTACTCCCGTAGAGATCTCCTGGAGCTCTACAGTAAAACCATGCATTAATTATAGCATGAAATAAGTCCTAGTGGAAGTCACAAAACAAGTTCTGTCTTGTACAGATCCCAAGTAACACACTGAATGTCCTGCACAGCCACCATGCAAAATATCTCTACTTACCCACACTCCCCCTTCCACAGCAATGCACAAACAGGTCTCTGCAGAGCCAGCCTCCCACAGCCTGCCCACGGCCAGCCCAGCACCACGCGGCTGCTTCACTGAAAGGAGCCAATTTCACAGGCCTTCTCTTCAGCATGACAAACTGCCCAAGGGGTCTGTCCCTAGCCACTGACACAGCCTGGCAAGCCTCACACGCCCAAAGGGTTCTTTAGGAAAGAGCCAGGACACTTCCCACTGGAGGGAGGGGAGGGGGGGGGAAATGACATCTCATGGAAGTTTAGGCAGTGCCACTGAGGGTGCTTGTCCATCTTAAATTGAGCACCTGGTTGCAATAAAAACTTGAGGGACTTAGAGGGCTGATTCTTCACCTACATCTGCCATATGCAAAGCACAATATCATCTTCCAGGCATTAATTTAGGGACACAGTTCAGCTCCATCCTACATAACCAAACAGCATTCAGTTGAGATGACATTGCATTCTTCCACCTGACCAGTTTAATACAGCTCTTGGAGCAGTCATTTCTCAAAAAGTCCAAGAGACAAAGATGCCTGAAAGGCTCCTTCTCGCAGGTCAAAAAAGACCCTTCAGGAACGATGTGTATGATGCTCAGTATCAGTCCCAGGTTTTTTTACACACACACCAAATCTGTTTTCTGCTATTTTAGAAAAGTAGAGCTGCTTCTCACCTTGGAAAGCAGAGGAGCACACATGTAGCAGAGGAAGCGTCTCCACAGATACCCAACGTATGTCAGATCTTTGGTAAAGGGCCCACTCCCTTTCACCTTGCCCACTCCAGCTGGCCCACTGATGGCAGACCCTAACTCATTTGAGCTAATTCAGAGCAGACCACTTTAGGAAACCAGCACCTGCACCTAACTCCTTATAATGTCGAACTGATTCTATCAGCCAACTCCCCATCAGTTCCTTTGCATCTCGCTGATTAACGGCTCTTACTCATAAGATAGACAAAATCCAGCCCTGAAACCCTAATTTGATGGTGCAGAATGAATCCACAATATCCCTCCCCAGGGGCTCAGACAGCCCTGACTGCACACTGGGAGACAGCACAAAGGATAAAATGGAGCTCTCCTAAAAGACATGTGTAAGGAAAGCAAAATGAAGCATGTACCAGAGAGTACCCAGGGTATGCAGCAGCAAGTCCCAGCCCTGAAAAGGGGTCTGCAGACCACAGAGCCAAAATCACATACCCACCATACGTGTGGGTACAAGTGGCTTTTGCCCCTTCCAGTAGAAGTCTCTGCAGAATATGGACCAACAAACTGCTCTTCAGCAACACCAACAAAGCATGTTTCACTGGCAGTCCACAGGCTGCATTAAATGCACATACATGCACATGCACACACTGAGGTCAAGCACCAAGGACTTTCCCCTAGACAACTTTAAGGAAGCCATGCAGGTTTTTCTCTTGCTTGGCAAGAGAATACTGTGTTCCTTGGTATTAAAGAGCCATCTAAGGGAAACTCTGACCTGAATCAGAGTTCTGAGAAGAAGGATGTCATGCTGGGGAAAGACCATTTTTAGGTACAGTGTCATTTACTTCCCCTGAAGTTTTATATACACTCTTCACTTCAAGAAATTTTGAAGCATTACCATTTTGAGTCCAGCGGATGCACTTTTCAGACATGTATTACAATATTTCTTATTTATTAGCAAGTCTTCGCAAAAGGGGAGTGATTAAGTTTTCTATTTATAGAGACAGACAGCTACACAAAGGCTGAGTGATTTGCCCAGGGTTACAGGTGAATCAGTGGCAGGGACAGAACCAGGTGCCCTGACTCAGAGGCACCTGCTGTCAGCACGAGGCAATGCCACCCAGCTCTTGTGCTCCCTGAAGTCAGGCTTAAGTCATGCTCTCCTCATGACACCAGTCAATTCCCAGTGAGTGAGTGTCTGTCAGGAATTCTCCAAAACACCAAGAAGAATGATGGATTTTTCTGGTAGAACCAATTACACCCAACAGAAGATAACCCCAAGGAAAGGTGGTCTGAGGCACACAGATGAAAGCATATCCAGACTTGTGGAACACAGACGCTGTCTGTCTTGAACAGACACCTTCAAGACATGTTTCACATCTTTCATATCATCCTTCCCTTCCCCACATGCTCACAGAACTCTGCTTTGCAGGATGAGAGCAATTGCTTACACAGAACAGGTGTTTCTGTATCCTCAGCTGCTGGTAATGCAGGTTAGCAGCTGGTAACATGGAGAAAGAGGCAGCACTGCATTTCTCCTGTCAGTCATCTGTAACAACTCCACACACCACAGTGTGGGAAATCCCAAAAGCTTTCTGATACAGACTGGGTTCATATCACACAAGCAAAACGAATGCTTCAGAAGAGGGGTACAGGCTTTAGGAAAGATCTGTAGCACAGCAAAGATCCCAACTACAAGACAGACCAGTCATGCATCAGTTCCTCTGTATCACTCTACAGTTACACCAGGTCTCCCAAAGCAGCATTATCAGTACAGATGGAAACTTAGACAACAAAGTTAAAGCATGCTGGTTGCACTGCACAGCACTCACCTTGCTGCCTATATCTTCTCGCTTGTTCCCAGGCTTGCTTCTCCTCAGCTTAATGGAAGGGGAGCGAAGTAGATTTTTGATCCGACTTGTTATCGTAGACCCTTCGACTGACATCATCTCCAGGTGCCACGGAGGTATTCACCCCACACACAGACTGTGCCTGGGGAACGAGCCCAGGTTTGAGGCAGAAACACCGATGTGCTCAGCTTCACTCCCACACATTCACATATCTCTCTCTGCTCGGGAACTCCACTCCTGTTACACTGCAAAGCTATTCACAGAGGCTGGCAGACTTTCCTTTTGCAGATTCCAGAGGATCAAATCAGCAGTAATCTAAACTGAAAGATGCACCGTAGGTCAATACAATATTCACAATAAATTCTAGCCTCATTCTTTGCAAAAAATGTAAAGGCAAGAGTTTATAGTGCTGCCTTAGGCAAGGCATCAATAGGGATGGAGGCAGCATTACTATTTTCAGAGGTTTCCATACAAATTATCATCCATTTAGTATCAATTAACACATCCACACCAATTCCCAAAACCAAAATTTAGAGTTTGCACTTCAGTATCGTCTTATGACAAAGACAAAAATTCCCACCCCTTGCTTTAGCTCCATACACATCCATTCCCCCTCATGCTTCACAGCCTGGAAAGCACAATGCTGTACTTGACTATTAAACGCCGAGTCGCAGAAGAACCCGGAGAATACACACGAGGGAGTTTTTAACTCTCACAAATCTATCTCTGTTTTAAGTCCACACAATTACACAGTATGTGATACCAAAGGCATACGATGTTTCCACATCATATGTCCCCCCACCCCCTAATCACAAAGTGGATCAAGGAGACACTATAGCTGCTGCCAAGGATTACAGACCCCCGGCCAACACCTTCACCTTTCCCGAAGCGCCGGAGGTGGCCGGGGGCAAAGAGGGATGCAGTCAGAGCCTGCAGTGAATTATCCTCCCGGCTTCTGTGCAAAATGGGGGCGGGGGAAAGAAAGAGAGAGACAGAGAGAAGGGGAGAGAAAAGAGAGGAGATGAATAGAGAAACGTCCAAGCCAGCACAGCCAGCAGCCTCCTCCCTGCGGCGGCAGCACTGCGGGTGAGGGGCCGCGCCTCCTCCCCCCGCCCCAGCCCGCCCCGCCGCGCCGCGTTGAACTTCTCCTACCTGGCGCCCAGGAACGGCGATCCCGGCACCCGCGGTGCCCCGCAGCGCCTGCCCATGCAGCCGGCCTGCCCCGAGGAGGGGCCGCGGCGCGGGCCGCCCCCGCGGGCGGGGCGGGGGCTGTACCGTGGGAGGCGGCGGCAGGGAGAGGGTGGCAGCGAGGGGGCGGCTCCGCAGTGCCAGGTGCCGGCCAGGCGCTGGGGCCGAGGCCGGGACCCGCCCGNCGGCCCGCGCGGGCCAAACCGCGGCGCCGGGGCGGCGGAGGGAGACGGGCGGCGCTGGCGGAGGGATCGCGGCGCGGCGACCGTGCCCGAGCCGCGTGTGGGGTGGCTGTGCTGGGCCGCGTGTGAGGCGGCCCTCGGCGCGCTCTAATGGGGGACCCGAGGTCGCGTCTCCCACACAAGAGCCAAGTGAGACTCCCCCGGGGGAAGGTCAAAGGCCTTACGAGACCCGTCCTGCCGTGCCCGCCGCCCCTCAGTGCCCATGGCTGCGCCCCCCGCCTCCATCGTGCCATGTAACCCTGTCCATCTTTACCTGGTTGAACCTGTTATTGCCGTGTCTCTGGCAAAATGGAACGCGGGTTGGCTTAACATCCAAACTTAATATAATAGTTCCCAAAAAATAACCAAACTACACTTGCCCTGACACCACCAACAACAGCTAAGCAAATATGGAGCATCCCTTGGACAGTGACACCAGAAATTTGGAAAATTGTCCCATACATAAGACAAGAGGTAGGACGACAACAAATATTGTTCAACCCATCTTGGTCTCTCAAACGGGTTGAATTGTTGGTCCAAATTAGTGTGTCTACAATTCAGCCGCGCTGTTTGTGGACCCTCTGACTTTCGTTGTTCTTTCGACCACAAGCATTTACAAATCTTGGGTGCTTCCTACCCCTTCAGGGTGGGTCGTCACACTGTGCCTGGGGATGTTGCTGTCGCTGGGGGTGTCACAGTGTCCTGCCTGCCCCACACACCTGCCTGGCCATTCCTGGCTTGTCACCACATCCTGCCTGTGCCACGACAGGAGCCCTGTGGGGAAGTGACAGGGAAGGGGACCGTGGGACTGTGCAACCCTGCTGCTCTGGGGTGGGAGAGGGGACAGAGAATGTCAGCTTGTACCCTCACAGTGTGGGACGGCCGACACTGACATCCGGTGTGTGGATCTTTTACTGGGGCTACAATGTTCACACAGGTGGCGTGGAGGCTGCTGGCAAAGCCAAACCCATGAGCAGCTGAGCTGGGTATTCCTGGATGACCACGGGCGTCCACAACCATACAATGGTGTGGTAGGGCCTCGCTGCATAGATTTCCACCTATGATGAAGTCCTGGAGCTCCTTCTCTCCTCAGCTCTTCAAAGTTTTTGCTAGGAGGCTGGCAGCCCACTGGCACATCAAGACACCCATGGAGTCAGAAATTTGGATATTTGTGTGCTGGCTCCTACCAGGTGAGCGCCTAGAAGCAAATATACATCAGGCCAGCAAGAGGGTTTTGCCCTGTAGCTGTCTAATACCTGTTCCCCATGGGAAAGTTTGGAAGCCACTATGCTAATTCCTGTGCTTCCCAAGTGGGAAGAGAGACAGCTGCCCTACCATGCCACGGCAGCTACTAACCACATGAGAGGAGGTGGGGAGGCAGATTTCACGAGCCAGCAAGGCTGAATTTCTGTCAGAGGGCGTACATTTAGGATGTAGTTCTCTCTCTCAGTTCAAAGAGATGGTGCATATCGACACTGGTCACACCACAGCCCTAAAGGAGGGAAAGGAAAACAGCCTTTCATAGCATGGAAAAGCCCTGCTAGCTCCCTCTTCCTTAACATGCCCTGCCATTTATTGCAATTTGTCCTATGTCCTTGGAGTATCTTTCTGCCTCCCTATTGCCTACTGTGGGTGACCTGCTCCCTTTCCTGTCTTTGGTGACTGCCTTGTCTTCAGTGATAATTCAAACCCAGAGTATTCAGCAATTGGAGATGATCCTTCCAAAAGTACAGGCCGTGAAAATTTGCTGAAGTTCAGGCAGAGATTTACCATGACAAATGACCCACATGGGTTACGGTCTTCCCAGCTGTGGCCAGCACACTGCCACCATCACACCTTGTGACTGTGTGAACCTGCACCACCGGAATTTCAGGAAAAGCTTGTTTGCATTCCAAAAGAACTGCTGAGCAGGCACAAGGGCTTGGAGGACTAGGATCTTAAGGTTTGTCTGGTTAGAAACCTGCATAAATTGATGAAAACACCCAGAGGCATAACAGGACATTCTTCTAATTTCTATCAGTAACTCCCAGGAATTGAATTTAAAATGTCAGTGTCTAACCTTTGATAGTTTTTT
Source organism: Oriolus oriolus (assembly GCA_013400235.1). Lineage (NCBI taxonomy): Eukaryota > Metazoa > Chordata > Aves > Passeriformes > Corvidae > Oriolus > Oriolus oriolus. Next base: position 1,030,774 of record VXBT01004941.1, read on the forward strand.
GATACACATGCCATAGAGAAATCCATGCTTGTTGCTGTGTCAAAATGTCACAAGGTTCTGGGAACTATGGCCTTTTGAAAGATACCAAATTTTGTGAGATTTGCAATAAAATTGCAAGAGTTGGTAATGTTGCAATTGTTTTTAAAATAAAATTAATTGAAGTCCATGGAGCCAAGAGTGTATGTATAGAATCATGGAATCATATAGGTGTCTTAGCTTTCAGTTCCAGAAGTGGTGTGCAACCCAAGAGGTGGCATATAAGAAAAGTATTCTTTTAGAAAAGGTGAATATTGTCCATTCCTACCAAACATCTTGTCCTGCTGCTCAATAACAGTGTCTTTTTGCTAAGGGTGAGGAGAAACTCTTGAAGAAAACCAGACCTGCTGCTACAGCAAAAATAAAATCCCTCTTCTATGAAGATTTACACATATGCTTAGTTTTATCTAGGCTATCAATTCCAGTGAGTGGAACTACTCACAGTGGATATGGAGCTTGAAATGTGCACCAGCCTGTACAGGACTGGGACCTGGTACTGCACAGGGAAAAAAATGTAGTCAGTGGTTCTTAAATTTCTGCTGTTCAACACTAAAACATCAGAGTCATCACATTTGGGAGAAACATGCATGCATTTAAGAACTGAGGGATGTCTTTGAAAACAAAGGACAGCTGAGATGTATGCTTGGGAGACGCTGTTTAAAAGCAACTAGAATTGTTCCTCTTTTGTTGGAAGCTGAGCACAGCATAATGTGATTTGTGATTACAATTCTTTGTGTCTGTGAAGTGACTGAAGAGACAGGCTAACTCTGAAACATCACTGGATTTCAAAATTCACTGAAAAGGAACTGGGACAGGGAATGGATGTTTCTGGTTTTCAGACTAAAGCATACTACCTTTCTAGTTATTTCTGAAGCAACAGGAAATGTCACAGTTTCTTCAGTTCGTCCAAAAGAGAAAGATCTTGCCAGTGGTTTTTAAAGAAACTTTTTCTATAGTTTCATTAATAAAAACACTTGGTCTTTTTCTCTTAGATCTCAATAATACAAAAGGGAAACAGGCCGGAAACACCATTTTCCTCTAGGTATTGCAGTACAAGTCTTACCACACACCTGTTTCATTGTTAGAGGTATACAATTTTCCAATTGTAATATCAAATTTATGAAAGGTTAGTAGAAAACCCTTGCACTGACTGAACAACTACTGGAGCTTTAGCTGGAGTGAAACCAGAGCAGATGATGCTGTCCTGCATGACTTCTGTTCTCCCAGCCCTATTCTCCAATAAATACCAAACCCCTTGAAATGGAGAAACTGCTTTTCATCCAGTGGCATGTCTAGAAGCAATTGGTAAACCTGCTGCTCCATGACAAGCGTCCTGATGTTGCTCTTGCTCATGGTGTCCAAAATAAGCTCTCCCATGGCAGCAGTCAAGCCGGTGATCTGCTGACCAGTCACTGTGTTGAAGCTCATTAAAGGTGTGTGTGTGGCTTGTGCAGGGGCAAGCACTTCACTCTGTGCTCACCCACCCCAGCAATTGCTGCTGTTTCTTTGGTTGTGCCATTATTGCCTCCTCACAGATTACCTTTATTTCTGAACAAGGCTTGTATTTTTACAGTATGTTCCTGTAGGGCCCATCTCCGCAGGGCAGCGCCTTGACTGAGATCAGTTAATGATAACCAAAAGCAACAGGACTTTCAGCTTCGCTCTAGAGGTCATGAATTCTTCCTTGACAGAAAGGATAATGGACCGTGAATAAATTATGTCATTTATCTTTGGCGTTTCCAGCATTTGGTCTTGAATGATGTGTTCTTAAAGAAGTCTTCTGAGGGATGCCTTAAATAATGAAAGAACAGATGCCTCAACAAATTAAATGCCATATTTTTAAGCACTAGGTAATGAAGTATCTGAAAATGTTATTCTCTGTTGCAGAAACCCTCTGTGCTTTTCTAAGAAATAGCATTTTGCAATTGTTCTGTAATCCTGTAGGACTCCAAGCAAAAGGAACATTTTGGAAGTGATTTTAAAAAAAATTATTTTCCTAGTTAAAAATATGGTGTTAAAAAAAATCACATAAAAGAAGACACAAAGCAACAGAGCAGAAGTGCTACATGAGCCCTCTCAGTGTGATATTAAACCTTTCCTTGAATTTGTTCTCCTTACAAAGCTCTTCTCACTACCCGTGGCCAGGCAGGGAACATGGGGTGAGTCTCCAGCCAGCTGTGCTGACGTGCTGAGGGCAGATGTATCCCATGACTGCATCCACTGAGCACTTCCCAAGCTCCTTGTGTGATGGGGGCTGCAAGGTGCTCTGTGCCTCTGAAACCCTGACGTGCTGATACCACACCGCAGCCAAGCCCCTGGGTGGTAGCTTGATCATCTTGGGGTTTTGCCATTTTAAATTTGTTTTTTTAGTCAGAGAAACAGATCTGAGAAAGGATTTCATTTTTTCAGACACCGATGTGCTGGAGCTGACCTGCTCTCCTGGTACTAGAGGGAGCTCCAAACTGGAAGCTGTGGCAGCCAGCATGAGCAATTGAGGCCAGCTCAGCGACCAGGTGAGTTAGTAAGGAATCAGCGTCACTCTCATGCAGATTCATAGCTCCCACACAGCTTAGAGGATGGGTTGACCTTGCAAAAATAGTGGGGACACACATTTTGCTCCGCACCCCCTCTGCTATGTTCCTGAGCAGCTTTCAGGCCAAGTGAAGAGCAGAGAAAACTTTTTTCCCACAAGCTTCAAACTCTGTGGAAGAAGAGCATTTGGTCTTCTTGTGTAAGAGCTGCCTACCCTCCAGCCTCCGAAGGACCATAGCACTGCTTTCCAGTTAGGATAATGACTATCATTTCAGGCTCACAGGATGTTGATTCAGCAGGGTCATTATGCCTTTTTCCTCCTGTTGACTTCTTGTTAGAGCAGTGAACAGCAGGCACTCAGATGTGGAGAGAGGGTGGAGGAGGAAAGATAAACAGCTTTGGTCTAGTCCAGAGTAAAAATAACTATATGAGAAACTAGACAGGTAGAGGGTAAGAGAAGAAAAGCAGCTACCAGGCAGTATATAGAGGGCATTTCACATTTAACTTTTCTCCAACTATGAAAATTACTGTGAACCTAATAATAATTTCATTATTAACCTCTTAATTAGATACGAATTTGCCCTGTCAAAATGCACTGCGAATTCTTTTCTGGACACACAGAGGCCTCCTAAGCTCAATGTACAGCGTATCAGGTGATGAATCCCAAAGAGAGTTAGTTGCTTTTGTTGACTTGTTTTCTGGCAGTGAGCTTTGTCCCTTCCTCTCTCTCATTTATTGCCACAGCTACAAGGGATAAGCAGAATGAGTTTCTGGAAATTGCTTCTAACCATAGCTTAGATCTTTTTATCAGGCTCCTGGTACCTGACTTGAAATGTTTAGAATTCAGCCAGCAGTTACACAGGATCTTCTCTTCATGTGTTCCCATGGAAAAGTCATGTAGACATCTATGGTTCATAATGCATCCAGGGAGAATGTGCTTATATCATAGATCCCAGCTGTGCTTTAAAAAAAGAAAAATATACATGCATGAATGCCATTCAGCTGGTTGCCAGGAAATTGTGCTGATAAAGAGAAACCATGGGGAGTACAAACAAAATGTGCAGTATAGAAAGTCCAGCTGAAGATAGAATGTTACTGCTTAGAAAAGGCTTGTGTCCACTCAGGATTTATAGTTTCTGTAAGAAGACAAAACGTGCACAGATGTACTTGGAAATGCCAGGCTCAGCTACACTCACTTTCTTCCTGAATTAGAAGAATGTCCCCTAAAACAAAGGAAAAAATTACAAATCCATTTAAATTTTGACTCTGCTGTTATAACAGGTGAACTAGTCTGCTTATGTCTCACTCCTGTATTTCAAAGGATCAACAAAACCCGCACCCTCAATTAAAACTATTTTTAACATAATTAGCAAAGTGCACACAAGTGTCCATTCAGCTGTCAAAGCAAGGCCGTGTTCTGACTCACCCGGTGCCCGAGGCACGTGCGCATCTGGTGTGCAGTGAGGTGTGCTTCCAAGCCTGCTGTGGCATGGCAGATGTGATTGATTAAAAAAAATCAGTGCCAGCTGACTGAAGCCTGGGGGAATGGCTGCTGGACTTCCCACGGCCACCTTGGGCAGCACGTGTGGTGAACGGCCCTCAGGAGAGCCTCACCAGCTCCTGAGTGCTGCAGGGGCAGACAAGCCTGGCAGCGCACTGCAGGGGCCAGTGGCTCCCCAAGAGCAAGGCCACAGCCCCCACTTCTTCTCTTCCAGTCTCTCCACTAGTTCAGTGCTAGTTGTGTGAACACCTATCCCCACTAGCTGTGGCCTGGCCCACACATTTGTGCGTTAGCCAGCTTGCAGAGGGAGATAAATGATGTCACAACCCTATTAAATTTCCACCAGAAGCAGGACCTGTCTTTGTTGTCCATTTTTCAGTGGCAGGGGATCAGAATGCTATGCGGTAGCTGCTGAATGTGAACGTGTTGTGCTTCCTGCTGGCTACATGGAGGTTATGAGGGAGGACATACATCAAGTACTGAGGCAAAACTCAGCCTGGACACTGTCTGGGGTCAGTGAACTCACCACCATCACAGCTTTGGCTGGTCAGACAAGCCACGATATGTTACCCAGGCTAATCCACAGGGGTCCTTTCAAGCTTAGCTCTAGCAGAGTGTGGCCCCATTTACACACAGGACCGAATGGTTTGACAGTCTCAAAAGCCCACGGTAGGACTCCAGTGTTGCATGAACTCTGTCATTTTAGAGCATAGTTATCTGGGACCTTAGATGTGGGTAGAGACAAGAGCAGCACCATGCAGATAGGAGAAGGCTGTCTCCCATTGACTGGACAGGTGCCAGGGCTGGCAGGCACACAGAGATTGGATGTTGGATACTCCTACCTGCAAGGGGACTCCAGAGCTGAAAACCACATGATAGGAAAGCATTTGACTGAGCTGGTACTTAAATAAGGGATTCCAAATCCTTGTTCCCTTTTGTAGGAGTTATTTGTCTTCCATTGTTCTCCCTAATTACTGCTCTCTGGAAATACATACCACAGGATGAAATTACCGTTCAACTCTGTGAGGAATGATAAAAGCTTCCATTAGAGCAATCACTTTATACCTTTCCCAGTTTTGGGCCCATAAACCTTTTGCAGTGAGTGGGGGTGCAGACATCTACAAACTTCATCTTGTTGGCAGTGGGCTTAAGGGGTTTGTGAAAGGGGTTTGAGAAGAGCTACTTTCCACAAATGTCTTAAAAGTACTTGCAAGGGCTCACTGAGCAGAGGCTGAGAGATGCTGCTTGGCTGGTCTAAGATCACCCAGAGGCCTGTTCACTGTAGAAGGGTTGGGATGGGCTATGTTATGTCAGGCCAGGTTAGGTTAGAGACAGCTCCTTACTGTTACAGGCACAGAAAGGGATCACAAGATAGGTTTTTCAGCATGTGTCTAAGCAACTGATTGTCCTTCACTTGTCCTCCCTCTGGCAGCATAAGCAAGAGCATACAAACTAACACCATCTTCACTCCCAGACTGTTCTGCAACAGAAAGCAGGGAGGCTGTTATTTTCCAGGTTCTGCCCTCACAGAAGAGACCTTGCAGCTTTCTATGGGGCTAAACATCACACAGGAACAATGCCACTGCATTGCTTGGCTGATGTCTCCCTGAATGTTCTTACATGTTTAGGCCAGCTCTGCACAGGCTGCACGGATGGCACTCAGCACACAGGCTGGCCCTGGCCCAGGGACCTGACAGCAGAGATGCTTGCAAACCCCTCTCTGCTGAGCCGGTGTTCCCAATGGCCTGCTGTCTAACCTCCCCCCGCTCCCCAGGAGTATGTAGGTCACTGTGCACATTGCTTTCCTCTGAGCCTCGACTGCTCCTGTTCTACCACTTTGTTTGCAATTAGCCCGTACTTTTGTAATTGACCTAAATAAGCCTGTTTGTTTCATTTTCCTCCATCCCATGCCTTCTGTTTCCAGAGAGCTGTAATTAATAAGAACAATGCAGCATGAATATCTTCTGCAAGCCCAAAGCAGGCGGTGCCCTGGCTGGAGATAGTCTTGCTCTTGGTGTTCTGCAGCGAGCTGACAGTGTAAACCAGAACTCACGCAGCTATGGATTTTGCCCTGAGAAAAACGTGGCATGACAGATCTTACAGCTTGACTGTGCTGTGTGGCCTCCACAGGTGCCTTTTATTATTACTACTGTTAGCGAAATTAAAGAACTAGAGCAAAACTGTAAGTGAGGAAGCAAATATGAAAGTCCATCTGATGGCAAGTGATGTCAAAGCGTTGTATTGCAAGCCATGAAACTCACCCACTTGTATCAGTTTTTGCAGCTGCTCGCTTTGTCTCCCGCAATCACATTTAACATGGTGATGATGTTCTAAATTTCATCTCATGTCACAACCCTGCCCTCCCCAGGAGGTCTGAAGTGTGAAGGCTGGAAAATCAAATGCAACAGAGCATTCAAGTTACCCCACTCAATCTCTCATGCTGTTGGGCAGTACTCAGCTGGACAGGTTTCAGGCACTGCTTTTTGCCTCAGTTTCCCCATCTGTTCTCATGAACTCCTGCTTGGAGGGGAACATCTCATGAATGTTTCATTTGCTTGCACTTAACTTCATTTACTTTTTGCAATTCACATCCTTAAAAGACAAAAGTAAACATCAAAACAAAACCTTGCAAGAGAGCTTTTTCCAAAATTTCCTGTTGTGTTCCAGACCCTCCCACAGAGATGTTCTGCTGCTTCCCACTGGGGTGCCCATCTCTGCATCCCCCTCTTGCAGGCAGGGCTGTGTCAGGGTCCATATGTCAGGTTGGCACAGAGGTCAGTACCGAGGCCCACAGGGGTGCTTACAGAGCCCGTAGGATAGGGCTTAGCACTGTGGCATCCCTGAACACCAAGCTCCATCCTCTCACCTCAGAGATGCTGGAGGAAGGCACAGGGAATGAAATGCAAACTACACGTCATGCTGTTGGGAAACCAAATACCAGAAATGCTGGCACTGCATCTATTTGTAGTTTTCCTGACCCATTGCCGGTATCCTGCCCAGCCCTACCTGGGAGCATGCAGTCCGTGTCAGTCCCTTTGATTGTGCTTGGCTCTCTGGAAAGACTCTGAGAGGACTTTGGTCGGTGCTACAGGCAAAGCACAACTTGGTCCCAGGGGAGACTGTCCAGCAAGCAGGGAGACAGCAGGGAGATAAGCACAACAGGAGCTGTGGCACTTGGTTGTGGTACTGGGGTTTTCCAATAAGCCTAAATTTTGTACCCAGCTCCAACTTAATTTCCTTGGGAAGTAGGGCAACAAATTACCATAAACCCCTTTTTAAATCCCTTCTGTTTAACCTCTTGCTCCTTGACACAGACTTTGAGATCCAGGTTTCCCCCTTCCTTTGTGACATACCTTGGCTTGCAAAATTCACCACGCAGAACAAAATCTGACCTTTCCACTTCCCGTGGCAACCATAATTCAATTAAACAAGACAAGCCTTGTTTGGTCCTTGGACAGGACGTGGTATACTAAATACGATACCAGCAGGAGGAGAGTGAAACACAAAACTCATGAAACAATCCAGTTAAAAGAGAGCTGGCAAGTGGGTGCCCTTCAGGACAAGGACACACACAAACACACATGCTCTCTCCTTTCTGTAGTCCAGCACACTTTACATAGATGACAACAAATAGGAAGGACTGGGATTAATGGCAACATTTGCGTGCTTGTAAGTCTATCTGAAGAGCACTCAAGCGCACATTTGACTTGGATGGATGGATGGATGCATTTGTTCCCATTGCTAATGTGCAAATACAGGTCTGACTAGGGACACTTCCCTTAAGCAGTGCCAATGTGGGCAGAAAAAAATGTCAAATACAAGAAAACACAGCCCATTAGTCATCTGGCAGGACCACTGACTGAGAGGGAAATATAAAAGTATAGCCAGATCACACTCTCACAGTGGTGAAAAACAGAAAACACGGTGACTAATTACCAAAGTCACAGCAAACCCAAATATTATTCTCAGAATGACTAGAATTACGAAGGCTACAAGGCTGGAAGCAACAGCCTAGAAATGTTGCCCAGGAAGAGGCACTATCTCCATCCCTTGAGGTTTTTAAGTCCTGGACAGAGAAAGACCTCACCAGCCTGGTTTGATCTCATGACTGCCCCTGCCCTGGGCAGGGGGCTGGGCTACAGATCTCCAGAGGGCCTTTCCTATGTGAATTTTCCTACGATCCTGTGAGTGCCAATGATTTGGCATACAGAGAAGGCAACTACTGACATTGCCATGACAACAAACTGGGTTTCTGCTGGTGTTGCAGCTTCCTGCAAAGAGAAGAGTGCACGCTTCCTTGAGAGAAATGCTCACAAAACCCCCAAGTTTTATAGCAGTAGATTCATTCAAGCTTTGCTTTCAATCTAATGAAAGAATTAATAGGTTATCAGCTTGTTGCACAGTTCATTTCTGCTTCTGTTACATTTTTTTTCTAAGATAGTGAAGAGAAAATTACATGCAATCTTGCAAAAAGAAGATAATTACATCCTCCCCCTTGGGGAGACAACCAAAATGGCTTCAGCAAATACACCCAGTGCCAGTGGGAGGCAGCCAGTCAGCAGCCAGGGCCAGCTGCATGTGGCTCAGCACAGCCAGCCCAGTGCTGAAAAGCATATTCCTTCACCATTTGCCCTGCGATCTTCCTAAATAAAAGCACATGAAGGGAAACGCTTCCAATGTTTTGCTCAAATACTGCAAATGAAATCTCAGCTACAGTAACTGGGAGTTGAAAACTGGGAGTTGGGCAGACTTGAGGCAGTGGCACTGCTGTGGCCGGTCACACACTTGGGGGTGTCAGCAGGGGTGTGTGACCCATGGGGGACACACTGTGCTGGCCTGCCCGAAGCCCCTGCGGGCTCCCGAGACAGCAGGCAGACGATGGGGATGTGGGACTACCACAGCTTCTGCCCTGGCAGTGCCCATGGGGGAGCTTGGAGACACGAGAGCACTGGGGCCTGAGGCGACGCAGCTGCAGCAGCAGCTCTGCTCCAGCCGCACAAGGGCTCTGCTCTCTGCCACGTCCGCCTTGCACCCGGGTGCCGGCAGCACAGAGCACCTTCAGAGGCAGAGGGCTGCTTGCTTTCCTGCACGCTTCCCACCTGCACTGTCTGCCTCTCAGCCAGAGTCAAGGATCCAGGCCCCTGGGACCCACCTCCAGCCAGGAATAACTTCTGACTTGAGGCAATTTTAGTAGGTCACCAAGGCCGCTGGCTTTTTCCTATGGCAGTTTTGCTTCTTCCTCACCCTATGAAAATTGAGTTTTCTTTCAAACATGAATGTGCCCCTTGTAAGCTGATCTGCAATATAATTATTTTCTCCCTTGCTCAGCAAACTTTGTGAAACTGGACATTTTCCCCATCAAAGCCAGACAATGAGGCCTTGTCTACACTGGAGCACAGTAGTAACAATTCCCACTGTGGCTGCCATCAGTTCAGCTCGCCTGGTGGGAGCCATTTATTAAAATTTCTTCCTGAAGACTAAGCCTCCCAGTTCAAGTTGATTGCCCCACATGTCAGAGCCACAAAACATTTGTGGGGTGAGATTTTTTTGCCATGGACATTCAAAAGCTGCGGAAGCCCATTTAAAGTTTTGCAAAAGCAGTCACAAGCTGCAAGCCTGATTGAGCCATTTTTTAAAACCAAGTAGCCATCGTAATCTAGAAGTACAGACACTGCTTTGGGAGCAGGAGTTAATCATTGTTATTGCAAAAGGTTTGCCAGCACCTCCTTTTTCTGTCATGCTTTTATAGCCAGTCACCTTAACAGAAGTTAAAACACGATCACCTCAGATCTACACCGTTAAAAATGGTATTGAAATAACCGGAGCAGGAAAATTGTACTGCTGTGTTATCCATCTCATATGTGGAAACCTTCACATGTGTTTGAAGTTTGCTGAAGCTTGGCCCATCTGAAGTTATAGCCACACCATCACCTGTCTCCCCATCAGAGCGGCCACACCACCACCTCCCACACACCCCAAACCCAGCCAGCCCCAGCCAAAACAGCAGCTGCCCCCACCCTGAATCCAAGGGGCACGTGCTGTGGGGCTCCCACTGACCCCCATCCCAGTGTCCTGCTCCCACCCAGGTTCCCCCAGGTAGGGGGAACCTTGTCCAAGTCCTGCTGCCTTTCCAAGGCTCAGCATACAAATGTAGCTCCAGCCAGGCCCCAAAGGGACACTAAAGGTCGATCAAATCATGTTTTACTGTAGCTGCACAACATTTTACAGTAACACCCAGGTCCAGCATGTCTCCAAAATAAGGCACAGCCTTAACTCACACCTTTTCAAAGCTCAGCGCTGCCCGTGCCTCAGGCTTAGGCAGGGACAGACAAGGCTCTCTAACCAAGAGCTGTGCCCCCATGGGGCCATGGGGGGCCATGGGGGGCCATGGGGGCCAAGGGCTCATGGCTGAGGACAGTGCAGCTTCACCCGTGCCCAGCAACAAGCAGCTCCTGCAGGAAGAGGCACCTTTAGCTGCTGTTTACACAAACAGCTCTTGCCTTCATTGGATACCAAAAGAAACCAGACACCCTGTCTCCACTGAGGTTTTTCCTTCAGGAGAAAAGAAACTCAGCAAGGAATTCCAGGATCCCTTCAAAAATTTTATTGCTGTTTTAGGACACCTGAGGCTAGAACATGTTTTGTGAATAAAACAGTACAGCTGGCAAGCCCTCAGCCATGCAGAGGGCAGGGTGAGCCAGAGGGAAACAGAAGAGAGCAGAGAGGGATTGGTGTGACACTGCTGCTCTTCAGAAGAGAAAACCCAGCATGTGCTTAGCAGTTGCCTTGGTGCCAGAAGGCGAGTGCAGGCCTGGGTTTGAGGTGCTGGTGTGTGTGTTTCAAGGCAGGCCAGGGTGCAATGTGGGAAGCAGCAGGGTCTAAGCCCCTTTTCCTTACACAGAGGGTGGGGCTCAGAGGTCCAGGCCAGAGCAGGCAGAAGGACTGGTGAAAGAAGGGGAGAAAGAGGAGTACCTGCCCCTCAGGCCAAGAGCAGCTTGTGCAGCTCCTGCAAGAGGGTCTGGCACGCAGGGCACTGTGAAGGCAGCAAGGGATGGGTGGTGCAAGAGCCGGCAGCAGCTTCCCTCATTGCTTCTGCCAAACTACTCAGTCAGCTCCAGCGCAGACCCACCCTTCTCCTCTCGCTGCTGCAGGAAATCCTTGCCAGGCACTGAAATGGAGGCTACAGCAGCACGTGCTGCTGCAACAGCCTTCAGTGGACAGTGCTGTGCTGTGCTGTCCTAAAAACACCTGTAAAGCTCTTATTGTCCTGCTAACGAGCTTCTTGTTAAACGGAACAGTCAAGTAGCTACAAATCAAACAAGTCTTGATCATATTTTCACACTGCAGAAGGTCCAAGGGAAAGGCGGGGGTCATCAGTCATCCCATCCCCATGGGCTGAAAACACACTGTGCTATTCCATAAACCAGCAAGCTTGTGTCATGCATTCACCCTCCCTTATGGTTATTTATGTAGATTGGGTCCCGCACAATTTAAAAAACAAACTCTGGCTGCTTTTTTAAAGTTGATTGGTATGTACACTGGGGTTATTTTACAATTTTTGTCTAAGAACGATCACAGGTCACTGGATCCCAAAGTCCAGAGATCCAAAGTCCGTTTTCAAGGTCCAGTGGCACCTCAGGGGCATAAGGAGTTTTATATCCTTGCAGTGCTCAGTAGCCTCAGCTGCAAATTGGAGCCCACTGCCCATGTAAGCTCTGCAGACCCACGCGAGCCTACAGACCTTGCCCAGAAGCTTCGTGCCCAACAGCCCCGTGCACTGGAGAAGCCAGGGAAGAGCTGCACACCTGCAGGCTTTGCTGCTTTGCTGGGGACAGGGAAGAGCTGCACGCCTGCAGGCTTTTCTGCTTTCCTGGGGACAGGGAAGAGCTGCACGCCTGCAGGCTTTGCTGCTCTGCTGGGGACAGCCATAGCCCTGCCCCAGCAGGCCCGGGGTTTGACCAGAGGGACAGACTGGGAAGAGCTGGGCAGGCTGCTTTATACAGCTGTTGTCCAAGGAGTTAATCGGTGCTGAAAGCGGCTAAAAATGGCCCACAGCTTATGTCTGCGTATCTTTTTTTAGCTGCTATTTAATTGCCTGGTTTCAGCCCACGAGGCACAGCGCGCTGCGGCACTTGCCAGGGGCACCGCTCTGCGCCATGCGAGGGAACTACAGGGAGCCCTGCGCTCGCCAGGAACGGGAAAGGAAGTCAAAGCCAGCAGGAAAGCCTGTCTCCTCCTCCTCGGAGCTGGTCCCAGCAGGCTGGCAGAGACACTGAGCGCTGCTCTTGCGGCACAGGAGCCCTCCCGCTAACATCCACGTAGCTGTGACTGCCCACTGATACACCCCCATCACACCCACATCTCACACAGGCAGGGATCCTGCTCCGCCCAGCAGCTACTCCCATACCGAGAGCTGAGGAGTGAGGGATGCAGAGACAGCTGGGTGAAATGTTGCCTTCGGGTTCAAGTCCCTGCACTCTGACTTCCAGCATCTGCTTTTCTCTAGACAGCCAGGTGCAACAGCTGAAACCTCGAGGAACCACAGTCCTGTATGCTGACAGCCCAAAAAAACCAGGGAACCCCCCAAGAGCAAGATGAACCAGGTTAAGAGACCACCCTTCAAGCAAGGAGAGGTCTTTGCGCTTTGTGTCACAGCAACTCTGCTGGCAGCAAGGGGCTGCTGCAGAGCGGCTTCACCAAAACAGGTCAGGCTGGACACAACCATAGGTCCCGAAGGCCTCACTGGCATCGGGATATGCTCATGCTGACAGAGTGTGTGGGAGGTTGTGTGGCTGGTAGCCTGGGGCAAAGGGCTTTCCAGCTGCTTCAAACACTGCACGGGAGCTTTGTCCTGGCAGCCTGTGAGGTGGCTGGGCAGGAGGACACACTGAGGCTTTCCTCTTCATCAGAAAAGACTCAGACAAGTGGAGACTAAATCCCTCTAAGGGTACAGTTCTGTTGACAGAATGAAAAGCCCTCAGCTGTCACACACCTCCAACTCCCAAGAGACACCAGATGGACAACTAAACTTCAAGCTGAGGCAACACAAAATTCAAATGAACAGAACAGCCAAGCACACCATGGTGTAACGATGCCTTCTTGGTCTGTAGCAGCAGTTAAAAGGGCAAAAAGATGAGGCACTGAGCTTAAGTGATAACAAATGGCATTACAATTCCTCCACTACCATGACCCCAAATGACAGTTATTATTTTATATTCCATTCATTGCTAATTATGCACAAACTGGTCCTGCACATTTTTGAATTGCATTTACGGACTCAAATCTGGCTTTAGCATCAGTTATTGCACAGGCTCCCTGTAACTCTTCATTGTGAACAGAGTTTATTTGTACCACCATCTGCACCTCCAAGAACACAATGAATATGCTGGAAAACAAAGATCCCCAGCACAGATTGTTGGCCTCTACTGCAAAGTTCTTTCCATTGCAAGCCTGACTGGATATACTTTATGCTTACATTTCTTTCTATTCCAAGAAGTAACTTTAGCCTTTAAAATGAGGAGTAATAGGATGAGGCATTACTGAAGGGTTTCATGAGAAATTTAAAAACATATGTTGACTGTGTCAACCATTTTTATTCATTCTTTCCTGTGAGGTCTGATGTTCCTCTTTAAATAAAAATAAATTCTGTGACATCTCTTCTCCAGTCGATCGCTTACCCTCACATGTAGTTCTCCTCATTGTATTTTCTTTTCTCAGGTCTGTAAGACTAACTTTTCATTTGTAGACATTTACTACATAATGAAGGAAAAAAATACCACCAACCCTCCCCTCCCCCCAAACAAAAGAACCCCCACACACTTGCAAGTGTGTTATCTTCCATTTACTGCATATGGAAGCAATAGACAGCTACTGATTACAGGCATTTTATCTATTTCTTTTTTAAAAGCCTCTCTCCTCTGACACTTCACTTGAAGGCAGATCTGCAAACCTGTTCCCATTGGGACAGCCCTTGTGTTCAACTTCTTTAAAGGAAACAGATACAAAGGATAAACCCAGGCTAGTGGTTGAGGTAAGGAATCTGGGGAATGCTTTTCTGTGGGCTTAATCTCTCAGCTCTCAGGTTTTTTTCTTTTCCTGCCATGATCAAACGTTAACCCCCTTGGCTTTCTGCTCAGGATGCATCTCATAGAAAATAAAGTCCCTTTGGTACCTTTTCTGCACTCAGCAAGTCAAAATCCCCTCTTAGAAGCGATGACATTTCCTGCATACTGCTAAGGCTAAAGGGAGAAATCTCTGAGCTGTCTGATCACTTGAACCAAAACCCAGATGTTTGTGCTGCCAAAACTTCTGCCTCAGAGCATTTGTGTGCCACTCGCTCAGGCCCAATGCCACGTTTCACCAACAGCACACCACCACGTCATTTCTGCTCCCTCCCTCTCCCTGGAACAAACTTTCAAAGCCAGTTTCTACTTGACCTTGATTGGTTTATTTTAGTTTTACACTTTGTCCCTCACATACAGGTAAGAGTCTTGTACTGTTAGATTTCTACAAAAATATCAATTTTTCAAAAGCAAAAAAGAGGGAAAGATATATTTTAATATATAAAAGGAAAAAAGCTAAATCTGACATTTCATTATATTCTTAAAAACATTCCAGTCTATTTACGGATGCGTAAAAAAACAAATAAAATCTCCAGGTCTCTTGGTCTAGCGAGAGCGTGCGCCTTGCAGGGGTTTCCGTGGTTCTCCTGTTTCCAAAATCTTCTCATTAGGTGACATATTCTATGATTATTGCCTCAAACGACAGCATATATAATTTTTAAAATGTTTGGGAGCTTAGGGGAAGAGCAAAGAGTCAGCACTTAAATTCATTGCAAAATATTGTGCTGCAGACACGAGACAGTGAGACGAGCAAAACCCAAGAGCATTTCAAACATGCTTTGTTGGCTGGTAGAACTCATCAAAGATCTTGTCTGGAAATGCAGCAAATGCCACCTTTTACAGCCAGACTGGGGGGCTGTTCTTAGTTATTTTAACTAATAACATTTAGGGACCAAAAGGTTTTGCTGTCATCTTGATACAGTACATTTTTACTGCACTAAGATTTTTTTACTGCCCAGTGCCCAACAGTAAATTCACATCCAGAAATTTTACACTACCAGATAATGAACAGAACATCCTCAAAAGTACAGTATTTATTTCAGATCATGTGTGATTGGTTATCATGTTATAGCCTTCTCTGTCCCACAGAGAGCACACAATTCTCTGTGCTAATTAAAATTGGCTGCTTGGAACCATAAAAGGGTGAGGTGCAGAAACATGGGTCAGCGATTAGGAATTTAAAAGCAATCACAGCACAAGTCTTGTTGCTGCTTCTCACACAGGAGGAATGAAATCTATTGCCCAAACAAACTGCCACAAGTTAAAAAAATACGCAACTTCAGCCTATTGGAAATGCTCAGAACCAGATTCCCAGGTAAATACTTTTAAGTCTAAAGTAGTGCTAGTAAAATAATTTAGTTACTCCAGATTTCTACTAGTTTAAAATAAGGTTAAAATTCCTTAATAAGCAACGTATGTCCAAGTACTTACTGGGATTGTAAATCCCCTTTCCTAAGGCAGTCAGTGACAACTGTAACACCCTGCAGGGCTCTCATAATGACCTAAACTCTCTTTTCCAAATCACTAACACGAGACTTGTATGAAATATTAGAATAGTAAATATGCAAAAGGCAACAGAGAGCTGTACGTAACTACTTTAAAACACGCTGTTTAGAATGGCCAGGTGAAAAATCTTTTTTACGTAGTCTCTGGAGTAACTTTACACACACTGAGCTTGAAGGGCTTCTCTCCTCTGTGGCATAATATAAAAAATAAAAAGATGAGGAAACACCCAAGGTACGTATATTCCCTGATGGATCTAACCTAGACACGGATCCAGAGGATGCAGCATACTGAACAGGGTGTATGGTTGTACAAGCACTGCTCCCCCAACTGTGGAAGAACATCACTCACAACACCTGCACAACCTCAGTGCTGGAAGGATGAAATTCCTGGATTACTGCATCACCAAAGATGGGGAATTGGGAGGGCAGGGGGTGATCCCAGCTGCTGTTGCTGGAACAATTAAGACATGGAATTACATTTCTAAACATAAACCAGAATGCACCATCAGATTCTGTATCATTTTCAATTTTCACAGCAACATTTTTTACCTTTTCGGAGCAGTTAAGAAGCCCCCCAAGCGCACCGTAACTTATATTTACAAACTTGATAGGAAAAGGTTGTGTATACACTCATTAACAAATCATCTCTCCGAGGCTGAAAACTTCATTTGTCAAGAAAACTATGAAAACAGAAATTGTGTACAAAAATATAAATATCTTTACAGTCTGCAGGCCCCTCACATCCAACAGCTGAACAGTGAAGAGCATCTACAGGTTATTGAGTAAGCAGTGGCAGAGAAGAATAAAAAATACATCTTGCGATTCAATACTGCCCTATTTCCCTGGTAATGAGCATTTTTGTTGACTTTTTTGCTATACACAGCTTGTGCAAATGCAGTGAGAAACCTCTGAGTACCTTTCCTGAATTTATAAAGAAATGAAAGGTTTGGAAAGCTATATACATATTTTCATATTTACATTCACATGTACACCTCGCTCACTTATGCCAGGCTAAAAGACTCCTGAAAGCATTCTGCGTTTTCACAAAGCAATACTTGGTATTAACATTCCCAGCCACCACATACACCTTGAAGAATGACAGAAGGAAAGAGAATACAACCCAGGAAAACACTCGAGCTACTTCAGCAATGTATTTAAAGACATAGCAATAGGGTGCCCACATTTTCTTTCAACTCTCTGCAATTTTTCCTTACAGATGTCCTAAGCATCAAAGGGGGAAGTCTTTGTGTGGGGGCAAGAGGTGAAAGTGAGGACAGTATTATTGAAGTTAACATATTGTCCGACTTCCAGTTACATTGGGAAATATATTTTTCTTCCCCAAGCAGTGAGAGTTATAAATGTTTATTAAAATTTTCTGTGCATAAGCTCTTAAAAGGTCTCTGCTAGAGAACTATCTAGCACCGAAGAAAAAGCCTATTCACTTCAGCCCTCTGCAGTCTCAGATTTCCCTTCTGCTGCTTTAGGTATCAACTTTGAGAGTAACTACAACCTGATTAATTTCTGCACATTTATCATATTCCGCAAATATTAAAACAAGCAAATGTGAACAATGCCATTCTGCATAGATAATTTGCCTGGTACAAAAACAAATAATCCGTATTTTTTTCCCCAACATGACAGCTGCCTCCCTACTGGGGAGAGAAAAAAAATCTCTTTCAACAGCCTCAGTTTCTCAGTCCCTTGACAAACTACTCCTGTGAAGAACCCAATTTTGGAAGGATACCATCTGCCCAGCAATGGTTATAGGTCATCTTTTTTGTCTCGAGAAGGTGAAGAACACCCAGAATACAACAGTGAGGTAAAAAATAAATCAACATGCTTAAAGTTTCACAACACTTATTTGTCAGTTTGGGGCCTGCCCTTTAGATGAACACAGTGCTGATGCCATACAGAAAACAAGTGTTGCAGACAATGGAGGCTGCTGAACAATGACACTGGCTCACTCTGCTCTACATCTCTGTTCCAGTCTGATAAAAAGTATCTGCACTTATTTGCCTGCTGAACTCGAAGGCAAGGTTCCAGTAGTATTCAACTTTGCAACCACAGGTGCTAACGTAGGCATCACTTTGTTATCTTGTCCTTCTTGAAGAGTTGCAGGTAATGGATTTTTTACCCCACTAGGTGCCAGTTTTGCAACTACAGGTGCCAGTAAGGGCATCACTTTATTACCCTGCCCTTCCGAGTCCGCTGGCACACTTGCCACTTTTAAACCAAGTGGTGCCAGCTTGGGCATGGGCCTCCACGACGTGTCAGCATTACTGGCTTCGGGATTAGTCTTCATCTGCAAAACTGGTGGAGTCACATTAGGGGCATCTGACAAGGCTGTTACTGTTTTGCCATTCCCACCACTGGTTACGGACAGATTGGAAAGTGGATTCTTCACTTCAGTACCTATCACTATCTTTAAGACATCTGCCTCAGACGAAGGCTCCCCGGAGTTCTTGTCCCCATCACTGAGCTCATCATCTTCCAGGTGGAGCAGGAGAGGGCTTAAAGAGCCACCACCATCTGGAACTTCAGAAAGGTCCTTAAAACTGCCTCCCAAATGGCCAAACTGGAAGGAAGACCCATCTGCAGCGGAGAGATCACTGGCTGTTCTCCGACGAGCTTCTGCACCTTTACGAGAGAAATCTGAGCTGAGGGCGCTGGGCAGCTCTGTCATGGCTGCAGCATCATCGTTCAGCTGCTGGTTGAGGAAGGCGATTTCATTGAGCAGCGAAGTGAGGGTTTCATCCGTGTCATCACTCTCCTCTATGCTGCTCAGTATGTCACTCGTATCCAGGTCTGCTTCCTCCATTGCCGATGCCACTTTCCTCAATTCCATTTCTATCCTGGAATCTTTGATCTGCAGCTTGCGGAATGACAATTCTTTGCATTTTAATCTTTCCCCTCCACAATCACCATCTTTCCTCCTGGCTTGGCTTCCTACAAACTCACCAATGCAGAGCTTTTTGCTGAAGGACTCTGAAGGTTCCTTTGTACATGGTACATTCCAGAGTTGTGGAAGGCCATCTTTATTTTCAAAGAAAACTTTCGTTGGACTTGCGGTATTTCTTCCATCTGTGCCACTGTCTCCCAGACATGGTTTGGCTTTTTCTTCTGAAAGGACACTGTCACTCTTCGTAGTTTCAAGGGGTGCTACAGCCAAGGATTGCTCAGAAGCTGGAGTACTTGCAGCTGCTGTTACATTAGAATTTTTGTTTCGGTTTGGGTTTAGATTCATGTTTGCTTCAGCAGCCAGTGATGTTACATTAACAATCTTTGGCATCATGAATGAATCTTCTTCGCTTTCTGCAAAACCACACAAAGCAGCATCCATCAGGATACGTGTTAACTGCAAGGTAATTCCTAACTAAGTATAATTTACTATATATTATAAGACTTTCAGGTCTTCCTCAAGGAAACTGCAATTTAAACTGCTTACACAGCTCTTGTCAAGTGAAGCTTTAACACACCAATAGTTTAATTTTCAACTTGTGGAACAAGAGCAAGCTCCAGTGCAACTAACTGCAATGCTTACAGTTCTGATGGTAATGCACAATGCAAACAGAATGAGAATTTTCCCTCTTACTGTTTTTTCAGGGAAAATGCACTGCAGAGGCATTCCAGGGACTAAATGACTACTTATTTTCTGCCTCCAAGCCGTTCCCTGTTAATAGCACTTAGATTTTTCCCAGCCCCAAATCTGAAGTGAACTTTCCTTTTTCATTATGACCAAATGACTACAAGGAAGCAGAAAGTGAGTGGCTTGCTTTTAGCACAACAGATGGCAAGCAGAACCCTGCTGGCAGGAACCACCCCACACCTAGACCCAATGTACAGCACGGTGTCCTGAAAAACAGCCCTCCCACGGGCAGCAGAGCTGGCAGGGTATGGGACAGGGTTGTGCCACAGTAACAGCCTGGATGTTACAGGCAAAGATTTTCAGCAGCCCCACCACCACTCTGCACTGAAGCTTCCCCAATAGGAAGCTTCCCCCATTACACCACAGACACATCCCAGTATCCACTTATTCTGACTTTCCTAAGGGCAAGGAGGCTCAGTGGGATAAGGAAAGTTAAAAAGCTGTAATAATCCATAATCTCCTAGAGGCCCCTCTAAACTGTTCAAAACATTTAATAGTGATTTTCTTTGCATAGCCAGATAATAACACCTATCATTACTTCCTAGTGAGAAAACAATTTACCTTCAGTTTTGCAAGGATAATGCTCCCTGCATGCAAGCACAAAGATCCATGAAAAACAAAGAGCTTACCTGAATGGGTTGCTGTAGCTGATACCACTGTTGAGGGCACTTGATTTCCAGAAACAGCTGACAGTGTAATAGGAATGGTAGAGTTAGTAAGGATTCCTTTTACTTGGACAGGAACTGTGGATCCTGGCAGCTGAATCATCACAGAAGTAATACCTTATCCAAGAAAACCGAAATAGGGGATGAAGTGGAAACCAAAGCCTTTCAGATACTCAGATTCAGTACTTTCATATACTTCAGATACTCCTGGAACAGGAGCTGTGCACTTCAAGGCAAGACTTTACATTATAATAACATCTTAAAGTAGTAGAAACAGAAATGCAGACTAGTTGTGTTACTAGGAATTATTCCCTACATTTCCCTAATTTCTGAATAGCAAAAATTTAACACATTTTACTTAATCTGTTGATAAACTGGCCGTTTGAGTTAATGACATCAAATCTCTCTTATCAGAGAGAAGTTCTACCTCAGTCAAGTTGTAAAAAAATCTGAAATATTAAAGCAAAAATTTAATAACACATTACTTCATGAACAGCTCTGCACATCTATGAACAGCATTATACTGATTTTCTTTAACATCATCTCACATGATCCCACCTGGCTGTGTTGTCATGGTAGTACCGACCCCTCGAGGCTTTAATTCAGCCTGCAGCAGCGTGGAAGGAACAGCTGCCACCTGCCCTGGGACCACGGGGCTCTTCAGCGTAAGCACCTGCCCCTGGGGAGTCATCACCACACTTGCAGCAGTGAGTGTGAGAGAGCCTGAGGAGTCCTCTGCAAGAAAAGAAGTGCGTAAAACATTTATTCTGGCACAGCACCCCTGATGGCAAACAGCACCAGCTATCCAGCACTAGGTACAGGTCTGGAAGGAGTCATCCTTTTGTTCCTTCCTACATTTATGATGTGAAGGTCTCCGCAGATGTTGAACACTTCTCTACAAGTTCTCATCTACAGAAAAACTCTCCCATGTCAGACAATTCTGCCATTTAAGAGCAAGCCTCCACCATGTTGGGAGCTAGCTTTTTGATGAGGGAGGTTTTAAAAACTGAGTCTGTTCTACCAACTCCAGCATTCTGGGGGTTGAACTTCAAGTTTTGAGTCAGCAGAAAAAAGAACCACCTTTGACTCTTAAAAATTACTGCTGGATTGTAGTGAAACTCCCTTAGATCAAAGGACAACTTAGTAGGAATTTACTTCCTATCATCCTGAAACTCTGAAGTCATGTTCACCTGAAGACCTCAGCCATGCTGGTCACATCCTCACTGAAAGCAAGTGGTTTCCACACCTATCATATGGACATTTCCTGGTCCTATGCACAATCTTGTTCCAGGAGTGAGGCTGCCTGCACAAGCCAGCTGGCATTTTGCCCTCCCACAGGGTGCTGCTTCAATGGCTGTCTCCCCTTGATGCAGAACATGCACCACTTTTAGCCCACCTGTGGCCCGGACTCCTCTCCTGGCAAGGATCAGTGGCTTGCCCCTTCTGTTTGTCATCGCTATCGGGGTTGGCTCTCTGGGGGGAGCAGAAGATCCTTGCTGGGTGCTAGCAGTTGAGGGTGCAGCTGGTTTCTGTGGCTCAGGTTCTTTCTTCTTTTTTTGTGCTTCTATTGCTTTTTGTTTAGCATAAATATACTCCAGCTTCTTCAGGACAACCTCCTCTGTCTTTCCTACAGAAAAATTATCAGAGAGTCAGCCTACCTTCAAACTCTCTTTCCAAATTTAAAATGCTGAAGGCAGAACTAATAATCTGTTAAGGTGACATTATTCAGTTACTATAAAACAGATAACCATCATCCCCACCAAGTAAATAGCATAGTTAGTATCAGGGAGAAGCAACTACCTATTTATTCCAAGTTTTTTTTTCCTTTCAGAAACATTCACACATTTTAGAATTTATCTGCCACTTTGATAAGCAGAAATCATCCTGCACAAGCACAGGCTCTTGCTGAACAAGTACTAGTTGAAAACACCCACAGCTGTGAAAAAATCCTCCCATCTCCCAATGATAAACATACGACTACTGGGCAAAATGTAACCTTTACCTGGCATGAAATTTCTTGGACTCATGGACCCTGTTACTCAAATGACATTTGAATGTAAACTCACATACAGTTTACCATTGCCATGAAAATTCTAACCTTGGACAAACACACAGATTTTATAAATAATCTGTTTTCTCCATAGGCCCACAGTTTAATATGATCAAAGTTCAAGCAACTATACTAGCTTGCTTTCTGCCTAGTGTTTATGTTCTAACATCATGGTATATCTTTAACTAACTGTCTTGAGAGAGCATGTTTTCCTCATCAAATTTGAGGTCTTCACTAGGAGTGCAAAAGATCAGCTAACTACTTTGTGAAGTTATTTGCTTTCATTCTCTGCTCAAAAGGCCTCTTATACATTTCTGAATTACTAGACTTCACTAAAACACTTTTCACTTTTTATAAATAAGATATCTCATATGCATGAACCAATTCACAGATTTAAGTATCTTTACAGGTATTCTCCTGTTTATATTCCCAGACCGTAAGACGATTAGAGGAGTATTTTGTTTGTTCACATGTTTTGGCACTGGTTGAAAGTTTATCACAGCTTTCCTACACTTCCAAATGAGACAAAAAGACACAATAAGTACAACGTTAAATGTCTGGATGAGCAGCAGCTTAGAATCTACTGCAGTTTTTTTCTGTGTACAGAGCTGACGCCTTCTAGCCACTAGGAGCACTGCTTCTTGGGAAAGCAGCACAAGGAGTCATTTGCAAAGCTATGCGAGGAGTCCAGTTTTCGGTACTGACCAAAGACAGCCGTGTGCGACTGTGAAGGGCAGAGCAGAGAGGGCATTTCAGCAAGTGACCAATGGCAGAATAAAGTGACACCATCACCATCACCCCATCCTTCCAAAGGAACCCAAGGCTGTGGCTCACAGCACAGAGAGCGTTCTACACTTCCTTCAGGCATGAGGAAAACAAGCACCATTTTATCAGCATGATGAGCCTATCACTGAGTCAGAGCTTAGCACAACTTTGTTTGGCATCATGAGTCTGACCTTTATGCAAACCAATCATGCACCCGGATCCACCGATTACTCTGCCCATTCTCACTCCTAAAAGCCTTTTCTTTCATTATTACAGCTAGTCTGCATCCAAAACCAGTCTCACCTGAAAGCGTGGATACTTTTCGAATCAGACCATCTCGTTTGCGTGTCAGTAATGTCTTCTGTCCAATAAACTTATCTGCCTGATCTGTCAGTCCTTGGATTTCTTCAAAGGCCTAGAATAATATCAGGGAACTGATTTATAAACCAGTGACACACAAAATAATAATTTTCCTTCCCAGAAACCTTAACAAAGTTTATTTACAAACTTTTGTAATCCTGAGAAAATAGGATTGAGAGAAAGCATGTGAAGTACCATGAATGCCAGCTTTCCCTAAATGCCAGTTGAAGAGTGATAAACATCTTGTTTGGCCTTCCTCCAGAGGTCAGCAGTTTTTAGGAAAAACCTTCCAGGTACACCTGATAAGTGTAATTATGTGTCTACCACTCATTTTTAGTTTCCTGTCATTTACATCTTTACAATTAAGCTTTTAATGTCAGTATAATGTTTAATGGAATGCTATCTTCTCAAGCATTAAAAAAGTAAGCCTTCAATGGATTAAAAAATTTCCTGATGCACACAGTAAACCACTAAAGAATTAAGACATAACCTTCCACGATTCACAAAGAATACAAGGGGAGGGCTAATCCAGAAATACGTGTCCATGTCATCAAGACCAAGCTTTTAGGAATACAGATTTTTTCAGGTATTATCTTATTCTACAGAGTCTTGCAGAGATGACAGATGTTCCCTCTTCACTGGGACTCACTTGAAGAGTCATACTAGTGTAATTACTCTGTCCAGATTAAATGATTCTCCTCCTCACTTAAGCTCCAAAATACCTACCTGCTTGAGAATGTAGCATTTGGAGACCTTAGGAAGGGTCTGCAACCCCAAAACTTTCTTCAGCTGGTCAAAGAGACCTCTCATTTCACTACGGCGCCGACGTTCATTTGCCGTGTGCGTCTGGCGGTAATGAGCAAAGGCTTCTGCATGGGACTTCAGCTTTTTTTTCCAGGTCTGATGCTTCTGCGGGAGAAGTAACCAGATTGACCAGTTTAAGTAAAGAAGGCAATGTAATGGCAGACAATGTTCAAATGCATGTGAGATTTACAGCCTTTCTACAGACACCTGAAGATTCCATGTCATGCTATCCTGCTACTACGTCTTCCTGAAAGTTCAGAATCAGAAGCACAAGCAGTGAGAAATGAAACACTGACCAAAGAAGTGACCAACATAATCACATCAACCCTAATGGAAAAGATCATGAGTCCCTTCTGTTCATAAGGTTTTCTTTTTGCAACACAAGGCTACTTAGATAAACCACAGGATTACAACAAAATCACATATGTTTGAGCCAAGTATTTTTTGTTGTTTGCTTGTCAAGAAAGTCTACTAATGAATGAAATAATTACATCAAATACTGGACACTTGAATCTTTCCCTTGGAGTTAAAACTAGTCTGATTTCCATTTTCTTTCATAGGGTCATATGGGTTGGTGCCAAGAGACATTGTAAGTCAGAATGTGGAAGATGGCATTGACAATTATCCCCCCAGACATCCAGCAACAAACAGAATGTGGCCAAGAGCCTCTGGTTTTGACTTTGCTTAAGTTTCTAAAAAGAGTGCCAGACAATAAGCAAAATTACTGATCTCTACAGATTTAAAAGTTTGTTATGTCATCATTACTCTTCCAGGTTTTGTACAACTATGCTATTTGTTTAATGGGGAAGTAATTAATGCCGGTTTTAAGATATTTTTAGGCCTGCTTCAAACCCCAGAGCATCAGTGGAAAGACTCCTCAGATTTAGTGATACTATTTCTGAGCCTGCTGGCCTTAGGAGGAATATGAAGACTTGTCTCCTGAAATCTGGCTCTTGAGAGCCATTTTGCCCTCACAGGCAGACATGAGTACAGTACAGCTGCATCTGCTGTGTCAGCCGTGGGTTCCTGTCAAGGAAGGGCTTTGCAACATAAATTCAAGGGCACAGAGGAGGATACATGGAGAAGGTGAGGCAGACAGAGCATCCTGGAACCCATCCCTGTCTCAGGCAAAGGCACACATCCCAGTCTGCTCTAATAGGTAAGACATACACCAGGTCCCCACCGCACTCAAAGCCCCACCCCACCACAGCAGGAAGCTCTAGAGCTGACATCAAATATATCACAGACAGTTATGGACAGAGAAACTGGCTTCAAAGACACCTGAAAATACAGCACAAGATTCTGAAGGACTGCAGTGAGTTTTGGTTTGAAAAGATTCTGTGATTTCTTTAACTTGCCTAAATACATATTTAAACTTCAGAAATCCTTCATCCAAAGCTGTGCCTCTATAATCCTACATACTGTCTTCTTTAACACATTAAAATATTTCTCATTTACTATTTTAAGTGTGCTATAAAAATTATTCATTTCAAGAACACAAACCCTAAGCAAACGCAGTCATAAACAAAAGGCAGATCTTCCTCCCACAGCTAAAGCTGAATCTGAAACCCACTGATGCCAGCACCAGCCCTTTTGCTTTAAGGAGATTTGGAATGAGCACCTCCCCTCCCAGCACATTTAGTTTCTTGCATTTAATCACAAGTATCTGCAAGGCAGATAAATTCCATTAAGAGCTGCATGTGAGATGAAAGTTTATCTTTAAAATGGAGGTGTGATACTAAAAGGAAAGAGGAGAGCAAACATATACCTTTGAATGTTTTTCTGATAATGTTTCATCCGAAGAACTAGGAGGATGGTATCTGGAAGAAAGGTAAAAAATTTTTCCCAGTGCTACTCATCTCATATACTCTATCCTCATTAACTACATTCCAGCAGTCTAGAATTGCTCGTTTTTATGCCTTGAAATTAACTTTTCTTGTATAACTGCACAAAAGCAGGATACTGTTGAGTTTTCTCAAGAAAGTGAACTCTTTTCTCCGTGCCATCATCCTGGAAATAACTGAGCTGCGGTGAAAGCTGCGAAATTATCTCATAGTGCAAAAGACAAACTATTTCACTATATGCCAAAGAGAATAAATTCAGCTTGTGACTGTTAGCTGGATAAAGTATCTTTTTAAACTATGTTTTGGTTCTGTTTTTAATAAACACAGATTTAATATAGATGGCAGAGTAATCCCTCCCCCACCAAGAACCACCAATCAAAATCCTCATATTTATTACTATCCTAATATACAATAACAGCAGCTTCCTCGTATCTCAGGAGCTGCAAGAAAACAAAGAAAAAACACATTTGAAAATTATTTTTTATGGAACACAACATCTGTTTTTCTCTCTCACTGAAAGATCTTCAAAATTTAAAGCAAAGTCACCACCTAAGGATAAAAGTTGAGCTGTATCTTTAAAGGGGAGAAAAAAAGGGTAGCTATCTGGTAGATATATAATATCACCAAGCAGTTTTTTCTAAAAAAAAAATTTCTACAAACAAAAGAACTACAGATGCAACGTTCCCCATTCTTTTGTTTGATGCAACTGAGAAACAGCCATGACTATCATTACATCCCTCAAGTAAGCCATGTTTTTATTTTGCCTTTGTCATTATAAATGCAAGGGCAGCAACAGCAACAAAAACAAACCAACCAAAAAAACTAAGCCAAGCTATTCAACCATAGCAGACTATACGTCAATAAGAAAATACTTTCTTTGCTGGGGCAATGGTCCCAAAGACAAATCTTTCATTTACAGGGTCAGGGATTAACCTAATGACTGTTCCTGCCCAGAAGTCCACCAGCAAGAACAAACAAAGCTTGCAAAATCACATTTAAAACAAAGACAACTCTGCTAATTTTCAGTTTGCAGGAAGGGAGGCTATTCACTCATTGATTTTACATTACAAGATACGTCCCCATAAACAAACTAATTAGAGGGGAGAAAGAAAAAGGCTAAGACACCTTGAAACTACTCTTAGCTCTGCCATCACCATTCTCACAGACACTGGGAAGCACCAGTGCTGAGGAAGGCCTGACAGAAGTCTTGCTTTATCTTTGTCATCACATAACACCTGCTGTTTAATGGGATCACTTGACGCCAGCCCAGCAGTAGGATACACAACTGTATGCAGCGCTCTCCAGGGGTGCTTACTTCTGGTCGGAGGGTTCGATATTAGCAGCTGTGGCCTTCAGACGGGCAATGTTAATCTTCTCTGAAAGCTCCTCCACGGTCTCAATGTCCACCTGCTCGTCATCCTCTCTGTATTCACACGCATCCTGGAACAGGTTTTGTTTTGTTTTTTTAAAATGAGTATCTACTCAGCAATAGCGCTCAGGCCAAAACAGTTTCACTTTAGTCTCAAAGGAGATTACATTATAACATTTAGAACCATCAAGGAATCAACATCTCCAGCTACACTGGCCAATAAACAGTGCTAAGCAGGGGGTTCCTTTAACTGCCACCTCTAGGAATTCCTCCCATCAGCAACTCTGTAAAAAAACTATGCTTTGGTAAGGGCAGAACACATCTCTGTCATTTATGCTTTTATTATGGATGAGAGAAAAGCTTTCACAGAGTTTTCCTGCCTCTATTTTCAAGTAAGATTAAACTGCCTTTACAACCTACCACTGTAGACTCTTGCTAATTAACTTTTTTTACCGAATTTGAAATAGTTATCACCTTAGTAATGGTCTGTCATACCTAAGACAGCAAAAGTCAGAACATCATACAGTCAGGCTTCTTTGGATCACGCAGGAAACTGCTTACATGATGAAGAGTAAGATTTTGGCTCTTTCCAAAATGCTACCAAATCATTATTTTAAGTATTTATGATATTCTGAAGAGTATGTTTTCTCCATGCTTGCCTGAGCAAGAAAACTTGCTCTTTTGTGAAGAGAGAGATAAAGAACAACTGCAGTTCTGTAGCAATGACAAGAGTGAAATACCAATCCTGTGGCCATCTGTAGTTCCAGGTGATACCCCCTCTCCCAAGAAAACATGCCTATTCAACCAACTGTTTTGTATTACAGTTTTTAGTGCAGTTTTTTGTATTATAATCTTTGCTCTGATTACAGAATCATTAAGAACTCTTTCTCCTTAAGCAAGAAAATGTAATTACATTTCCATTCTCTACTCTATTTCACCCAGTTCCCTGAACTATCCTGACTAAACAAAAACTAATCAAATAAAGATAGTACTGAAATCACACAACTACTGAACAGATACTGCCATTATGTTGAAAATACCACATGTACAAGAGGTAGTGGCAACACTGATCTATTCCTTTATACAAAGAGCACTTCACATACTTGCCTGCTCTCCTGGGTCATTCATAAACCCACCTTGATGTTGAAAGCCTCCTGATACTTTCTCTAAGCTTTTCCATTTTATACACTATCATTTCTGTGACCCTCGCAGGCAAGAGATGCATACTGGTTTTGTTCAGTGGGCAGGACTACCCTGTCTTAACTACATTTGGACATCATTACACTGCAGGGAACATGGTTCAGGCAGGGTAGTTCAAAAAAGATGCTACAATCCAGAGAGTAAGAGGAAGAACATCCCAGGAAATTCGCTTACCATAGAAACACTGTCGTAATAAAGCTTTTCAGTGCTGCTAAGTTATACTGGGCTAATCAAGGGTTGATAGCAATTATCCAGGCTAGAGCTGCTCTAGAACTGAAACTTTCTACATGCCATCATATTAGAAAAATGGTATTCAAAACCCAATGTGGCATCTCTTTCATGAAAGATGGACAAAAAACCAGACGTAAAAAACTCCACTGCCCACCAAGAACTTCACATCTTTAAGTTTACACATTCTGAATGTGGACATATGAAAAAAAAAGTAATTCATTTTTTCATTCTAGCAACAAAGGGAAAAATGCTTCTGGTTGGTAAAACTTTCCTCTCTACCCTTGAATTCCTAACAAGAGGAAAAATATCACAACCATGAAGATCACCAGATGTAAGTCCTCTTAAGTTCTGACATTAAGAACAGCTATTCCCATACAAGTACTGCCAAACTGCCATAGGCTGAACCTTATCCATAGCCCAGCATAATTCTTGAAGATGCTTGTGGAAGCCCTACCTTTCTGGCATCAGTCAATCCATACTACTTCAGCCTTTCCAAACTACTTCTTGTAGTTACATAAATTCTAAATGCCTTTGAGTAGGAGTAAAAGACCATATGGAATGAAGACACAAGAGGAACAATACCACCCGACAAGAGTTCTGAAGTTGTTACATAAATAACAGCACTTTCCCCTCTCTGCATTTCAATGCCTGTTTCTAAGCCCTCTCCTCTGATTTTTCTGTCTCTTCCTGGCAGCCTAAACCCCTACTGCTGATACCTAAAGAGCAAATTGCCTGATGGTAGAGAATCCCCAGTGACAGTGCTGAGGAAGGAAGCTAGATGACAGTGGATGTCATTACACATTACTCAAGTAAACGTGTAATTTCTGGAGCTGCCTTCTATGCTACAATGTCTGCAGGTTTTACACATGGTCTGAACTAAAAGCTGAGAACATGCAAGAGATTGTTACAACTTATACTGTCCACAAAATATATCACTTGCACTTTTTCTTACACTTACCATTTTATAATAATTGATAACAATCCTTATAATTTCAATGTTCAGCTCAGAAAAAGAATTACTGAAAAACACTTTTAAACAGCATTTACAACACAGTACCTTGCCAGACGCAGAAGCTGTGTTTAGAGCAGTAAGCTTAACCGTGGGACTCCCATCCGTAGCGTTACAATACCAGAACAACCCCTGGCATGGTTTTGGCTTAAGCCAGCAAGGACTCGTGAACAACTAGGAGTCTCAGTCTGTGACTTAGGCCAGGCCAAGCAGTCCTTCTCAGCAGGAACTCTGTGTGCAATCATCATGACTTGGAGATCAAGAGTTTAATGTCACCTCCCAGACCACTGCACTTGAATTCGTTCAGACAGCAGGTCCTGATACTCATTAGTCTGCTTCTATAGGTATTCCCAGAAGGTTTTATTCATATCACCAAACCCACAATGATCGACCATCCTAAGCCTCTCTGGATGCAGCTCAGGGTAGGAACGGCAAAAGGGCAAAGATACAATCTCAGAAAGCTTCTTTCTGCTGAGCAGAGGAGACTACAAAAGTCTCTAAGCCAAGGACACAAAGTCAGCACAAGGTAAGAAGGTAATCCGAAGGGCACTGATGTGAAAAACTAAGAACAATTAACCAGTGTGGGAAAATATGCTAAAAAATAAACAGGTAGGTAGCAATCCTGACTCTCACTGGAGTTCTCTGAGGTTTCAAATGGCCATCTCCTGAGCAACTAAAACCAGTCCACATTCCAAACTAACAGAAAAAGAGCTGTCTTAAGTATTTCCACTAAACAAAACTATTAGTGGGCATGCACGTACTCTTTGCTTCGTTTCCACTAGTTTAATGAAGCAGATAAACATCCTCTATTAGCCTGTTTACATGATCTGACTTCATCCAGTCTGATGAACAATACCAGTGCAGTCTGTCTTGTAAGCACTATGCTGAGAGAAGAGTACATCCCAGTGAAAAATAACACATTTAAATCCAAAACTGATTTCTCCATTAGGCACTGACATGCCAACTCAACTTGCAGGCAACAGAGATTAAGAAATCCAAATTCCAGACAGGCTTTTACAGTCCTCTGAGATCTCATTCCTCAGCTTTACTGCTCTAGAACCAAGGCTAGCTTGTCATATTCGTGTGAGCTTGTGGTTAAGACATACCCTTAGATGGCTTTCCAAACCATATTAGTCAAAACCTGAGCAATACACTTCTTCCAACACAAACATTTCTTGCAATCTCTAGTAATTACTCTTTTGCAGGATGAAAGAAAATTTCCAACATCAGCCTTGATAACAGACTACTCTGTAACCGAAACAATATTGTTAGTTTACCAACAAATTCCTAAGACTACCATGTCTGGAAAGTTTCTCTGGCATCAGGAATGAATTAACTGTGGTTCTCAAAACTTGATGATAACTCTGCTCAAGTAACTGAAGGACAAAGGATGTATGAAACTGCCACCACCCAACTGAAGACAAGACAGCAACAATTCAGTTTTCAACTTAAAGGAACTTCCAAAAATAACATCTGTATTCAGTTTTCTCATTTCATGCAGCTGAGATGCTATCATCTTGTCTGAGAACAGCGAGCTGGAATATGAACTGGTTAGTCTGTTTTTCTGAAGTTGAAGAGATTCTCTAAAAGCCAGAGTTGCTCACTTGGCTATCATGGAATCATAGAATGTCCTGAGTTAGAAGAGACCCACAAGGATCGTCAAAGTCCATCTCTTGGCCCTGCACAACACCATCCCCAACAATCACACCACGTACCTGAGAGCATTGTCCAAGCTCTTCTTGAATTCTCTAAGTCTTGGTGCTGTGACCACTTCCCTGTGGAGCCTGTTCCAGTGCCCAACCACCCTCTGGGTGAAGAACCTTTTCCTAATATGCAACCTAAACCTCTCCTGACTCAGCTTCAGGCCATTCCCTTGGGTTCTGTCACTGGTCACCACAGAGAAGAGATCAGTGCCTGCCCCTCCTTTTCCCCTCACGAGGAAGCTGCAGGCTGCAATGAGGTCTCCCCTCAGTCTCCTCCAGGCTGAACAGACCAAGTGACCTCAGCTGCTCCTCATATGGCTTCCCCTCAAGGCCCTTCACCATCCTCATGGCCCTCCTTTGGATGCTCTCTAATAATTTCATGTCCTTCTTATACTGTGGCAGCCAAAGCTGCACACAGGGCTCGAGGCGAGGCCGCCCCAGTGCAGAGCAGAGCGGGACAATCCCCCCCCTTGCCCGGCTGGGGCTGCTGTGCCTGATTCCCCCCAGGACACGCTTGGCCCTCCTGGCTGTCAGGGCACTGCTTGCTCATATCCAACTTGTCACAGATGAGGACCCCTAGGTCCCTTTCCATGGCACTGCTCTCCAGCCTCTCATTCCCCAGGCTGTTTGTACACCCAGAGCTGCCCTGTCCCAGGTGCAGAATCCAGCACTTGCCCTCGTTAAACTTCATATGGTTCGTCTCTCCGCAGGGTCTCTCTACCTTTGAGAGTCAACAGCTCCTCCCAGTTTAGCGTCTGTGGCAAACTTACTTAGCACGCCTTCCAGTCCTGCCTCCAAGTCATTTATGAAGATGCTGAAGAGCAGAGGGCCAAGGATGGAGCCCGGCAGAACCCCACTAGTGACCAGTCCCCAATCTGCTGTCACCCTATTCACTACCACCCTTCACGCCCAACCCGTGAGCCAGTTGCTCACCCATCACACGATGTGTTTATCCAGCTGAGTGCTGGACATTTTGTCCAGAAGGATCTTGTGAGACTATCAAAAGCTTTACTGAAATCCAAAAAGATTAAATCAACTGGCTTCCACTGGTCAGCTAGGTGGGTAACGTTGGGGACCTTCCTCACTCGTTCCTTGAGCAGCGTGAAGTCTGCTCTCCTCTTGTCCAGGACTGAAGTTTTGCTGGCACTTTTCCTCCTCACCAGAGATTTGAACTCAATTGTTTCATGGCTGCCGTGGCCAAGACAGCAAAGTCAATTGCCATTTCACTCACAGGCCCCTCTCTGTTACGAAGCAGCAGTTCAAGGAGGGCACCTTTACCAGCTGGCTCCTGTAGTACCTTTACCAGGAAGTTATTGCCAAGGTGTTTCAGGAATCTTCTGGACCTGTTTGTACCAAAGAACTCTAATCTGATTTTCAACTGCAAGAGGACTACATTAACACAAAAGAACTAAAAGAATTCTATACTTTCAAAATCCTGAAGACACACACATTATCTCTCTTATTTTTAACTTGTCTGTTCTTCAACTCTTCTCCAGCTTAACCTTTCTCTTTCCACTTGTATCTCATCCCAAGAAAAGGCTATCTTAGTTCATATGTCCATTTGAATGATTCATGAAACTACAGCTTCATAATTTTAAATAACAATGCACTGTTTCTTAAGTCATGCAGTGATACGTAAGAAGTAAAGGAATTACACATTGGATTGCTTTATTTAAGTTTTGGGTTAAATTTGATGGGAATTTTATGAACATTAAAATCTAAACATATCTTAACCACACTAACTACAAAGTTTTACCCTTATTCTGTTACTTTTAGAGCAATTTGTTTTCTATCAAAAAAGGAATGGCAGCTTTCACATACTATTTAAATATATTACTAACTTTAAAAAGGAATTTAAGGATGGATTCAAACATTCCTTCCAGAAATAAATGCTTATTAAGGCTACAAAAACTAAACAGAAGAAAACAGCTTAAAATAACAGAAATACTAGATTGGCCACTACATTTTTGGATCATTAAGTCACACAAATAACCAAGTTATTTGAGTAAATATTGGAGGAAGACAACCTGCAACGGTTTTATTACCGATTGCTCAATATAACTCCTGTTATCTGAAAAACAGGCGATTTCTACAAGGCCACTACACTGCTACCTAAAAAAAAGCATGCAATTAAGAAATAAAAGACATTTCCACTTGGAACTCCAATTTATACTTCCTAAAGAAACTGAAGTCCAAAACACAAACATCATACTCTGTCTTTCAAATCCATGGGTTATGACATGTTAGTTGGGCAATCAAAAAAAAAAAAAAAAAAAAAAAAAAAAAATCCTTCCAAAAATAGTTAAATGCTTACCACTTTTTCAATATCTACTTCCTCTTCACTTGGGAAGTCAGAAGCACCATCCAGCATCTCATCAGCAGAATCATCAGTTTTTTCATCCTCTTCTTCCTCCTCCTCCTCATCTTCCTCTTCATCCTCTTCCATATCATCAGCAGTTATATCAATAGTGGGCATGTAACCCTTTATGTGTGCCCTCTGTTCTGCTGCTGTCAGGAAGTCACTTTTCTCTGATGTTTCAGCTTTGTTATCCACTTCACTTCTATTTTCTAAAGGAGGCACAATGCTAGATATTTTGCTCCAAGAACTGTTCACATGTGTTAGAATATCATGGCCTGGTTTCATTTCTTCCAGAGAATCAAAAGCACCTCGTTCTTTGCTGTTACTGCCTTCCTGCCCAGCTATGTTTCCTTTGCCTTCCTCAGTATCGACTGTATGCTCCTCTCCT
This sequence comes from Oriolus oriolus, assembly GCA_013400235.1. NCBI lineage: Eukaryota > Metazoa > Chordata > Aves > Passeriformes > Corvidae > Oriolus > Oriolus oriolus. The sequence goes on from VXBT01004941.1 coordinate 1,064,862, forward strand.
GAAGCATTACCCTGCTCTTTTGCAGAACCAATTTCAGGCCTACTTCTTGCTTTCCCTATTATGTTTTCCACTTCTATAGAGCCCTTGTACTCCCTCCTTTCTGTATCTGGCTGTGCAGCACCACCCTGGCATTCTTGTTTGGTCTGAAACAGTGCAGTCTCTCTTTGTTCCTTCTTGATCTTCAGCTGTATATCTTGCTCTTGTTGACTATGCAACTGTCCAGAACTTGCTCTGCTGTCCTCCTCCATCTGTGTCTCTGCATCTCCTTCCTCCTCTTTTACTGGTTTCTCCTCCTGCTCAGCAAATGTTTGTTCCTTCCCATGGTTCTTCAGCTGGGCAGTCTCCTGATTCTCACGACTCTGTGAATGTGCGTTATCCAGAGGAGCAACTGAAGACTGACCTGATGACCCACAAACAGTTTCAGAATTAGCTAAAACTGCCTCCACAACAGTTTCAGAACTGACAGAAGCCCCTTTCTCTTCAGAAGCCCGTTTTTCTTCCTCATCATTTGGCTTCTCACTGATGTATGAATGGTCAGATGATACGACATCTGCAGAAACATCACGCTGAGAAGAAAAGCTGTCATCACAGGAACTTTCTAGCACCTTTGAGTTCTTCTCCACCATCTCTAATATAGTGGAATTTCTATCCCCACTGGGTGTGACTGTGCCAGATGCTGACTCTTCAACAGCATTTGACTGGTTAATCGACAACTCCATTTCTTCTTGTTTCCCATCTGGTACTGTGACCTCAGACTCTGTAACTTCAGTGTCACCTGAGCATGGAGCCTTCCCATCCTCCTTCTGCTGAGCAGCACCTGAATCCTCTTTCTTGCATATTTTCCTGTAATCCTTCTTCATCTGAAGAGATGCAAAATGGTGAAGAATAGAGTTTGGCACAGTCTTCTGTCCTGGGAGCTGAAGCAAAGCAAAACTTCCAGACTGTAAAGGTATGAGATTAGCGGTGGTGGCTGGCAGACCACCTGAGCTGCAGGTTATTTTAGACTCAGAGGCTGTTTGGTTTGTGACATTGCTGGCAGCAGAGGAAGAGATCCTCAGAGTCAGAGTGCCTGCCTGTGACACAAAACTTGTTACTGAAGGAAGAAGAGAAGATGCTTGAGTGGCTGCATTGGATGGGGGGGATAATTTGGGTACTGCAGTTTGTGCACCTGAATTTTTGGCAGGAGAAGTGGAAGACACAGAGGAATTGGGAGAAACAGGTGACTCAGGAGGCTTAGAAGGTGCAGGCAACCGGATTCCTACAACAGATCCTGTGAGGAAAACAAAACACCAACTAAGACTTTCTCAAAGCAACGTTTTTCTTTCAGTTTTAGTATTTGATGCTGTACTAGAAGCAGACACTACTCTCAAGGATCATAGATCAGTCAAGAGTCAGGTGCTTGACCACAAGTTCTCAGTGGATAAGTTGGTCCTGCATAAAGAAATATAAACTTGAATTTTTTAAAGTAACACCCCAATAAAACACACGAATTGGCCACTCTAAAACTAACAGATTTAATGTTAAGTTCTAGCATTAAGCTTTTTAATAAAAAAAGACACAGCATTGAAAGTCCTGCATTTTACTTTCCCATTTGTTGGAAAACAGGGAAACTGGGGTTTTGCAAAGTAAAAAAGAAAGTAAAAAAATAGTATTTTAATTTTTTTCTCTCACAAAAAGACTTGCAAAGAGAAAAACTACGTCAAAATTACTCAATTATACCACCATCTTTTTCACCTTTACGAACTCTTCTGCAGCGTTTCAACACTCCATAAACAAGGAGGAAAAAATATTACTAATAGCAACTAGTTTCTCTTGTTCAGCAAGAGCCTCAAAACAGAAAGAAATTAAATAAACTTGTTGACTGATTCTTTACTACACCTCATGCTCAAACCTCAAGTAAAGCTCAGCACTGTTTTCTCTCCTTCCCACAGTTTTATCTACTGTGCTTGCTCTCGCTCTCCCTTCCACCCCACTCTATCTCCCTCTCTTTGAGATGTGTTTTGATACAGGGAGAACAGAAGAAAAGGTCCTACTACAGAGTAAACATGCATTTAAAGTACATCTGGGTTAGAATTTACAAATCCATACAACAGCATACCCAACCTGCAATTTCTAACTCTTCCAACCCTGTCTTCAACTGTGCACTACAGAAACAGCTGAAAATCACACTTATTTTTCTTCTCACACTCTTAAGGAGGAAAAATCCTGGCAATTTTGTACTGTAGTGTAACATTTCATCTGAGTATCTTCTGTAAACACACTAACCAACCTGAAAACCTAACAAAAAACAGAGCAGCACATCCAATGAAACATGGGTAACAGCTCATTCTTTTTAAGACAATCTCCAACAAGAATTATTTTTGAATCACCATGTTGAGCCTCTTTTAAGCTGGGACGGTACAATGGACATGGCTCCATTGCCACACGTATACATAGGCCCTTTTACATGCTGCAAAGAGCTCCCAAATTTTGGTGACTTAGTTATTAACTGCACTTTCTGAATATTACACACATGGTATATAAGTTGCATCGCATCTGAATAATTACACTATGTTCTTCAACTACTCACACAGAACCAAATTAGACCCTGTTCAATTACTTTGAGCAGGTGAAAGGAGCATCACAAAGACATGTGTTTCATCATTCATATCTGAGTAACACACTGGTCAGTCACGAAGGAAGCACTGGACTTTGTACCTGGATTGCGGAGCATCACTGGCTGCACACTGGCCTGGGCACCTGCAGTTCGAACCTGCTGCAGGGGAACAAGCTGAATGATCTGCCCATTGGGATGTCTGAACAGGTTCACAGCCCCAGGGCTCCTGAGAGGCTGAAGGACCATCCTCTGCCTCTGTGCCAGCTGTGTGCTGTTCAGCGGTCGCAGTGCAGAAGGTGTCTGGTGCACTGGAATCAGCAGCAATCGAGGTCCAACACGTTTGTCTGTTCCAGGAGCAATCTTTGGGGGAGTCTTACTTGCAGCTTGTGGAATAGCATCGTCTGAAATATTTGAACAAGTTACATAAAAATCAGTTTAAGAGCTCGCCTACAGACCAGGCATTATTCTTAATAAATACAAATGCAAATATTTTGCAAACAACTGCATCTCTTTTAAGTTTATTTGAAGGCAAGTTTTTCTCTTTTTATTCACAGAATGCATAGGACCAACCAGGTCAGAACAGTTTTGGGTTTTTTCTATGTAGTTCCACTGACATTTCTCAACCATGACACAGGAGAGTAACTCCATACCTAATGCCTGGACTCTATGCCAACCATGAAATTTCAGCAGTCATAACTGTGCTACACAATTCCACAGGTCAAGCAATGATGTGAGGCTTCCAGCTCACTTCATAGCAGTCACTGACCAGAGTTACATTTTTTCCCTTCTCTACCAGCTCAGGTTGGAATACAAAAAGCAACTTTAAAGATGCCGTTTCTTATCCTACTTTGGAAAGGGGGGTGAGGCAAGTGAATCCATATTTAAACTGAAACCAGTTGCAGACTGTATTACAGCTACGAAAAGAGGCAGAATTAAAAAATCAAAACCATTTAGAGTAATAACCCAAAGCACCTAAGCTTTACCTCTTTTTGAATTCTGTGGAGGACTAGAATTAACTCCTGACAGTATCACTGGAACAGAGACAGCAGAGGAAGTTAGTGTGGCCACCACAGGTGTAGCTGCTGCAGCTGTTGTTAGTACAACTGTCGAAGTTGATGTTGTGACAACAGGACAAGTAACAGTTGGCGGTGTTACTACAGTTTTTGGGAATGATGTAGCTGCTACTGCTGCAACAATCTCTGTTGTTTTTGTTGTGTTCACAGTAGCAGTAGGAGTGGTGGATGGAGTAGTACAGGTGCTGATTCCAGGTGTTGCAGGAGCAGCTGTGACTGTAATTGCAGGAGGAGAGCAGGGAGGTTCACCAGCTTTTGTCTGGCTAGGAGCGGTCACAGTAGATGCTGCTACACTGGTACTTTCCACAGCAAGTGGAGAAACGGTGGTGGCTGTAGTGACCCCAGGAAAGACCGTGCGCTGAGCTGGAGACAGCACTGAAGGAACGGCGGGAGCAATGACCGCAATCGGTGTGGGCTTGATACTGAGCAACTGTCGCCCTGAGGCAGGCTGGCGTGTGCTCGCTCCGGGAATCTTCTGCTGTAGAGCTCCCGCTTTGTTTATCACAAACTTGGCAAACACACCACCAGGTGAGGGTCGGGCAGCTGCAAATAAAAACTTGCAGGTCAAAATTTTAATAGATTTCCTCTTTGCCTTTCATGAGGTGCTACAGTTGTAATTTCAGCATGAATTTGAGCCTGCTTTTTCTACGTACCTTATAATTAAATCAAAACCTTTATGGCAGTCCTAGATGTGCCTTACATGTTAGAAATACGTCTGCCTTATTCCGCTACTACAGCTTTTTACTGCATTTCTTCCCAGACACACAAAAGAATCAGGTCTTGAAGGCTTGTTCTTCATCGTGAAACTACAGGCAATCCTAACTAACAGTGCAGGAAAACAAACACTTAAATGAAATAACGAGCTCCAACTATTTTCTAAACATCAAATTCTTTGTGTAACAGCTTGTGTCATCTTCCCCTTTTTATTGCTTCTTGATTTTCATCCCCTTCTACTGTGTTTGTCTTACACAGGCACGGAGGAAAGGCATGGGAGGGATACAGAGTTTCCCCTTCTAACTGCAGCAACATTCAGACTGCAGACTGGATGGAACAAATTTAAGCTACGGAAATTAATCACTGTTAGGAAGATCCTTTACCTCATCCCTTGCTCTCCAAGGGACCAGAATATTGCATTTACATCACTCCAGATGCCTACAGATGAGTACCACAGCACTGAGATTATGGAGCAAGCCCAACTTAAACACTGCAGTTATTTATGCATACAGCATTTTTACCCCAGACCATGCCAGAACTGGTACTTTTTACTTAAATCACTATGCAGCAATGACTTCTCCCATCAGTGAAACACAGCCAGCTCTTTCAAATTGCATAAACACACAAAACAACAAGTTTTATTATAGGACAAGAAAAACAACACACCCATTTACGTGGCAATCAATATTTAGGCAGAAACAAACACAATAATCAATCAGAAATTAAAGTTTTTCCAGGACACAGGTAACATCCTTTTCCCTTGCAAGGCTTCTTCAGATCTTTAAATAATGTGTGGGATTATGTGGATGGGTACTAGATTTCCTTCTTTAAACTCATGCAAAATGTAATAGTTAAAGGCAACTTCCTCTCCTGCCATGCTGGGGTGACCATTTCAGTACCAACTCAGATACACAAGTAACTCATGCATCTTCCAACGCTTTTTTTTTTTAAACTCAAAATGCTGTCTAAGTCCAACCCTGTTTAGCTTGTGAAATCCAATGAGATTAGAGGCTGGCGTGGTTATCGGCTGCACACCTGTTGTTTCACTAATCCAGATTTGGGCCATCTTGTCTTTCACTGCTGCTTCACACATCTTTGGCGGTCACAAGAATTATGAGTGTAACATCAGCAGAAAATCTAACAGCAAAGAACCACGTATTAGTGATACTCTACTCATTTGAAGTTAATCTGTGTTTGATGAAAAGCAATTAAAAACTATAGTAAGAGAAATCCAAACAAGAGTCCCGGTTAATATTTGGCGAGTCTCCATCCACTCTCGTCTCTTGAAAATATGCTCTAGCAGCATAAATAAAACAACTAATAGTCAACATCTGTAATCTTACTCCGAAGTCAAAATAAAACTTTCTGCTTTAAAGAGGTTATTTATTGCAGAGGCATCTTAGGTAGGCAATGCAGCCAAAGGCAGCATGCACTGTTGCACAGAAATCAACATTAACGCCGTACACTCACTCTGTACTTCAGCTTCACGCAATTTAAAACACAGTAATAAGTTCCAACCTACCTATCTGCCTCTGTGCTGGGACATGGGTTTTCAGAGTCGTCACAGTGGGGGTTGAAGTAGTGCTGGTGGAAGATGTAGTTTTAGGAGCTGATGTTGTGGGCCCCTGGACTGATGGTGTCCCAGAAGCAGGTGTTTTAGCACTGGGTGCTACCTTGGAGATCACAGTACTGAGGGCTGCGATATCAAGTACTGTGGGCTGCAGCCTGCCTGTGATATAAGCTGCTAGCCGATTGGCAGGATGTAATGCCCCCATCTGTCCCAAAAGCAGTTTGGCCTGAGGATACCTTTTACCATTAACCTGAAAAAAGGGGAAAAGGGAAACTTTGTGAAAAGAATGCTAATTCACCACTTCTGGAGGTGTTTCATTCCATGGGACTTCTAAATGTCCTTTTCGAAAAAACATTGCAATTCGGAATGGGAATTCCTAATTTTCTTACTGCCCAGGAGAACTTCAAACAACTCTTGTTTTATCTTTGTAATACAGATTTTAAATGCTGCTCAGACTCTCACATAAAACCAGAGAGTCCAAGGAACATGTGAAATCACTGAAACTAGCTAAGAGTGAAGCTAGCACCTGGTTTTCCTATCCCTTACTTATGCTGTAGTCCTGATAAAAACAGGTTCCCTAATAGAAGGACAACTTTGGATAAAATTCTCGGACCTAATTAAGACCTAGCATCACAAAGGAAAGAATACTGATGACATATACACTGAGACAAAACTCTAAAGAGCTTGTAAAAGCTGTATCAACTTCTCCCTTATCCACACTGTCGTCTGATACTGTAATTGAAGTATGATGAGCTCACCAACTTCGAATTCCAAGTTGTAGCGGTAACAGACCGCACAGAAAAAAAGCCCAGAACATCTTTCTGAATGTCAGGCTTTATGCCTAGCGGACAATGGAAAGTTTTGGTAGCATTGCATTTTGCTTTCAAGTTGTTTGATAATACCTTCTAAAAGCCAAATGCATTTAACACACTACTAAACAAAAAGAAGTTTTTATTGATCAGCTTTTATTGAAGGTAAGAGATCTCCTAATTTTTTCCTCTCCACTAGCTTCTCTTTCTGAGGATGTCATATCTGCAAAGCATCATAAAAATGTATTTTACTCTCATTTTCTAATTCATATGGTTTTCCTGAAAGTGGTTTTACTACAATCACAAACAGCTATGATGGAAAAAGATCTTCATCCTAACCCTGCAGCTCTTACTAGTAATTGTTAACATCAAGACAGCAACATAAAACTACAGGGAAAAGAGCCTTTGGATTTAGCATTATGAAGTCTCTTGATGAAAAACATATATTCTACAAAGAGGATTCAGGCTGTTAGTGAAGATTAACAGTAAGCTGTAGCAGAAAGCAATTTAATGTTTCATTTTCATTTTAAAGTTTTGTCCCAGTGTATACCTCATACAGTCATTCATTTAGAAGCATTATGTGTCAAATGTCAGGGGGTTTTACAAAGAATTAAAAAGATCCTGAGAGAGATTCTGCACTTGGGTCAACAAGACCCAAATTGCCAAAAGGACAAGTTAAACCGTCAGATTTCAGGATTCCACTCAGATTTCTGGTTACTGAGTAAATCTTGTAAGGGACAAGCTTATGGAGAGGAATGCCACCAGATTCTAAGAACTCTTGTCTGGACAGGCAAAAGACTACGTAGACAAATTAAAGAGTGTTCTCCCCTTCAAGGAGTTCTGGGATAGTACTGGATGAAGATGCATCTAATCTCCACAGTAAAGGCAGAGGGACCCACCTGAATCAAGCCCGAGGGGCTCGTATTAGCTTTGCATTTGTAGGCAACCAGCTTTCCCGCAGGAGAAACCCCTGCATAAAAAGGCAAGCCTTTGCCCCCATGCAGCTTCTCCCGCAGTTTGTCCACTGGCTCTGCCCGCATGACCTTTACATTTTCTGAGTTACTGCATGACGCCACTGCGCTATCAGGAGTCTCCAAGAGACGGATCTCAGGCTTCTCGTCCTTGTCCTGGTAGGACGGCACTGAAATTTTCACTTTGGAGGAGCAGACAGAAGGATGGTTCTCATCCTGGGCCTTGTATTCCGAATCCAATTCAATAATGAAGCTACCCACTTTGAGGCACTGTGGCGCGTTACTGTTGATATGCTGTGATAAGATGGTCAAGATCTTATTGTGATCTTCCTCCAAGTTGCAGTCAGAGATAATCTCGATAAGTTTGGTTGGTTCACCTTGAGTGGTGTGATGAACATAGGAGGTGGAGAAAGAGTCCCCCTCACTACAGGAAGAACACCAGCTTTTCTCTGAGAAAGAATTGAAATAGGTTTCTGCAATACTATGGCATTTTAATCACCTGGATAGTCAAACAATTTCATTCTGCCCACACCTCCACCCTTGTCTCAGCTCAGCTGCAGGCCAACAGCAAGTAAAAGAACTGTTCAAAGCACCACCTCCCCTTGTAGAGTTTCACAAGCAAGCAAAAACTCACTGCAAAACTAATGTAATTATTTCTCACGGTTCAACCCCTGCAGCCATACCACGTCAGGTTGTATCCCATTGCATCACAAGCTAAACAAAGCTGGATTGTTCCAATACATGTGTGAAAAGTCCTCCAAACACACCAACACAGTAGAAAGCATCACTGGTTATTCAAGATTGGCACTTTTCTCTTGGAGTCAGAAAAGCACCCGTGTCCTATAAGGGCACGAGGGGACACACCGCTAGCAGAACTGTCATTTGCAGAAGATGTATAAACAGAAGCATGACCTTTTGTTAACATTAGAGATACTATGTCCCTTTTTGCAAAATTGTAAGGATGTTGGGCCCTGTGTCCTGGCCATTTTAATTTCGCCTACCAATGCACCAGCATTTTCAACTAATTGTATTATTTTTCCATTCCCATCCTTAAATGCAGAGTGTGCTGATGTATACATTAAACAGTAAAAAAATAAGCTCAAAAAGGCAGATATAGTTCACTAGTGGATGACACAATGCCTCTAGTAAATGTCTCCTTTTAAGGCTTGTAACACGATTTGGGCCACTTCAGACTGAAAGAGAACATGGATGCCTAGCCTACTTCTTCATGAACTAGAAACTCAAACCCGGTATCTATAACGTAGCAAGACGTCAATCTTTCAACTTGAACTAAACAAATTCAACATCAAACAATTCCAAATAAAGCATAGGCGCTTCCTTGTCCCATACAATTCTATGTGAAGAATATGAGGATTCCATTCTCCTAGCACTATACTTGGATATTTAATTTTTCAGTAACTACAAAGTAATAGTAAAGAAAAGAAGTGAGAGAAAAAAAATACCCAGACAAAGCAAAACCATCCATCTCTATTCCTTCCCAAGTACCTAATCATCTCTCTTGAAGACAAGTGTGCTGTGCAGTTTTATCTTTTATTGCTAAACAAGCTACTGCAGCACAGGTCATTTTACACTTAGAGCAGCAAGTACTGGATATTTAGTCTGCTGTATCTCCATGTGCCCCTCCCCCCCCCTAAGAAAACAGGAAACTGTATGCATATCATAAGATTTTTATTAACAAGTGTAATAACTCCCCCAGCAAACAGACTTCTGTTTCATCAGTAGCTACTTTTTTTAAGAAATACCACAAAAACGTGTAACTACCAAGAGGTCGAATTATACTCACGACTCAGCTCTTACCTCTTGATTTATTCGTGTTTTTGTCTACTGCACAGGTTGTCTTCTCAGGAGGCTGAAGCTCTGGTTCATGTTCCTGCTGGAGGAAAGAAATGCAAGTAAATATTCACCCTATACATCTCACTTCCACACTAAAAAACACAGCACAAAATGAACTAGTTCACCTCAAATCATAAAAATATACTGTGTTTGACAATGTTACAGGTTTCATCTTAAAAGGGCTCTATTAACAAGGAACATTTAAGCCTTACATAATAACACACTTGTGGCAGCCAGGAATTTCCCCAGACAATGTGCATCACAGTAACAGGGTAAGTTTATCAGCACTGCAAAGTCTCCAGCTTCCACAGCCCTACCACCACCAAATGCAAGTCAAGCCCTCGTGTCACGTACGAGTTTCTGGGGAAAAAATTACTTCAACGTTTTCAGTATTTCTGCCTGCTCTATAATACACACTAGTTACAGTGTGACTTCTTACCTTTACACTACAAGTCTGTGAATCACTTCTGTCTTTTTGCTGCTTTTTCTCCCCTCTCCGGTGTTCATAGGCTCGCACCCTTGCACAAGTCATCAAGCTTTCAAAGTACATGTAGACAGGACCCTTGTCCTCCTCTCGAATCTAAAAGAAAAAAAAAGAGACGAAAACTCCTCTCTGTTCTAGATGCACATTAGATTCATAAAACAGCTTTGCTTTCTAACAGCACTTCAATATAAATGCTTCAATAGTAAGGGTCAAAGAAAAGTCCAGCATTTAAAGCTAGATCTGCGCTGTCAGTATCATTACATAGCCCAGTCTGAAACCACCAGCCCCCAAAAATTCAAACCTATTCAGACACTCTTCTAAGCGAAGAAACAAATCCTAGGTGTCATGCACTGTTTAACTTATCTAGTATACATTAAATAACTACTTTGGTATGTTTGTTCTTCAGATACAACTACACTCCACTCTATGGCTGTTTTTCCTCTACTGCTGTTGTTGCTTTTCTCTGATGCTAAGGTGAGGGGAGACACAAAGCCAGATTCTTAGAACACTGGCAGTGAAACCTCAAGAAAGGACAAAAAAAAAATACTCCAGAACTGCACCGAACGCTTTGTGTCTGTATCCGAACATTTTTGCAAGTAATTCATACTTAGGCTGCATTATGTAGCTAATAGCTTTTACAAACATTACAGGACTAATGATAATTTTGACAAAAATAGCATATATTACTATATTTTCAAATGAGGCTATTAGTGGATCATAATCACCTTCCACCATCTCCATATTGCTACAGTAAATTCTCAACAGAAGATGGACATAGTTAAAGATTTGTATACAATCGATTCATCCTAGCTTATCAACACACCTATGGGCAGTCAGTCCCAGGCTTTCACCTCAAACTTCTCTAAAATTGCCTAGCACAGAAGCTTTTAGCAGTAACTGTTTTAGTTTTCAGTATGACGAAAAACACGCATCTCTTTTTTCCTCTTACCACTGGATTGGGTCTAGGAGCGTACACTCTGCCTGGTTTTGGTCCACTGGAAGATCTGCTCTTACTAGAAAGCAAGACCTCTGGGCTGGCCAGTATTACAGATTTAACTGGTTCAGTAACAGATGGTGTTGGGACATAAATTGGCTCTGGATCTATTTCACCTTCTACTTTCACCCACAATGGACAATTCCTAACAGGCTGTTCCGGCTCTGAGTCACAGATAGCTGAAAAAAAGAGAAAAACCAAAAATTACTTACAAATAAAACACCATCTAACACAGCAGTAACAGAATTTTTTGTCTGAGTTTGAGGTCTAGCCACACAACTAGTTCAACCTGCCAGAAAATTCTACTGGTTGCTTTTCTTGCCTCAAGTTCCAGTCAAGACTGACTGGGATTTGTCTACAAGAAAGAAGACATAGAAATAAAAATGTTTCTACACTAGTCCTTGTTTCTCATTTTTACTGTGATAGAAGATACACAAAAACACTGAAAATTAGTGACCTTCACTGACATTGCATACTGCAAAATTGCGTAACACCCAAAAAAATCCCAGACCTGTATACTGCAGCTATATGGAAAAATTAATTTATTCCAGTAGAAGACCAGAGAATACTTCGTTTTAGCTATTCCTAGAAGTATTGTTAGGAAAAAACTGAAAAAGTAAATTCATATGCAATTTCTACCAATTTGGTTTTCTGAGCATATCTTAGGCCAGATCTGAAATTACCATAAATAACTGTATTTTCAATGAAATCCATTAACTATACAGCTATATACAGCAACTGAAAACACAGCTCTAGATACTCACTTGTTAACAGGGAAAGATAACAGCACTGTAACATTGAACATTACCAACAATGATAGCAAGCAGTAATTATCTCATATCCATAGTCTTTAAAGACATTTGGAGAGCTTAACAAGAGTTTAAAGTACCAAAAAGAACTCCAACTATTTGATTCAATAAATAACTACACAGTGCCCAAAATGCTGATCACATAAGAATTAAAACAAAAAAAAAAGGGAAAAAAAAAAGAAAAGGTGTTATTTCCTGTAAGTCAGGTGGATTTAGAAATGGCATCACCACTAGATCCTAATAAAAAATGCCCGCCAAGACTGGTGGTTTGCTCTAAGTACTCTCCACCAATACTCACTGTATTCCACCCTTTTCCTCTTCTTCCTGTCTTTCTGCTTCATCTCCTCTTCTTCCCCATCACCCTCTTCTTCCACATCTTCATCCTCTTGCTGTTGCCCTTGTGTTCCGAACAGCACAAGATTTCCACGGACAGCCTTTTTCATCATTTTCTTATGTTTTGATCCTCCCTTCACCAGCAAGACCTTTCTCTTGAGGCAGGTACACCCAAACATACAGTCTGGCCTGCGGCAGTGGGTAGGCTGACGTTTCTCCAGTGCCAGACTGGCACATACGCAACCCAGTCGGCAGAAATCATTGTTGCAAGGAGGTGCTCGTCGTCTTACTATTTTGTGGATAGGTTTGTTTTTAAGAGATGCCTAAAAGAAGTTTTAAAGAAGCATAAACTTCAAATTTTAGTAAGAGAAGTATTTTAGTAAAATTAAATCAAGCATATGCAAAATTACTATTCAAAGTTCATTTAGGAAACTTCTCCAGTTACATTGTTTACATATGAAAACTTGTCCTCTACACCAAGAAGAACCCCAAAAAAACCCAACAGAACAGAGTTTGCATTTGAAGTCTTTTGAGAGGCAATTGGAGACAGCAAAACCATCCTGGTAATAAGCAGGATGTGAAAAGAGCAAAAGAAGTTATAATGTGACAACCAGATTACATGACCAGGATTTTCTTGCAGTTAGCTCAACTGGAAACACAAAAAACGGAAATAGCAAGGAAATGCAGTTACTGAATAACAATTGTATTAACCCAAATTTTTAATGGTGAAAATTTTAAACAATTCAAATTATTAATAATTTGTATCAACACACTATTATCACAATTTGGTTTTTTCACATACTGCTAAGTTAGCACCCCTCAAGTTTCACTGCAAAGACTACACCACAAAGGAGTCTCACGCTTTATCATGATCCTTAGCAGCTTCAGTCTTATTTTCTGCATCTCTGTGCAACATCCATAAGTGGGCAGATTAAAAAAAGCAACAGTACAGAAAAGAAAGACACCATTACAGATCTACCTGAGCTGTAAGCAGGGTTGCCAAAGAGATGTCTGCTCGCTCTTCTGTAATATAGGTCCGCGGTTTCCCATCCCAGAGAGCACAATCTTCCAAGTCCATTAACTTCACTTGAGATTTAGACAAACCTGGTGGACGAAGTACTTGGTGATGCTGTGGTGCTTGACGCAAACTGATCTGCTTTGGAAACGTATTTTCATCCACAGTTGGTGGCACAAAACCATCTGCTTGGTTGCTCAAACTGCTAGCAGACTTAGCAGTCTTTTCCCCTGATGAGTTCTGTTTCTGCTTTGCAGGAAAAGGTGAAGGCAGAATAGGCTTGTAAGATGATTTTACTCTGCTGTTCGTAGACGTCTGTCTGGTTTGAGTCTTTGTCTTCCTAGAGGTAGATGATGGAGGAACAGGCTTGAATGTGTAAGATGTTGATGGAATTACAGTGGACTGCTTCTTTAAAACACTGTCAAGTGTTCGAACATAGCTAGTGCTCTTAGTAGGAAGCTGATACACAACAGGAGAAGTGGGAGTGTTAGCAGAGAATCCCATACTTGTTTCCATCAATTTCCCTTCATTTTCCAGGTACTCATCCAGCTTGTCACTACAGAATGCTGAGCGATTCTTCAATGAACCTTCTGAACTGCCACCTAAATAAATAAAGAATACTTTAATTCCTGGAGTTAAATCTTATAATAATTAAACACTGCAGGATAGGTAAATACATCTCTAAAAAATGCACTCTTCCACAAGAATTGTATATAACATAGGCATGCCAAATATAATCCATTCTGAAACACAACCAGCAGCCTGCACAACTGTTTTTGTGGAGATCTTACACATGTATTTGTGGTGGGTTGGCCTTGGCTGGACTCCAGGTGCCTGCCAAGCCACCCCCCTTCTAAGCAGAATGGGGGGTTAAAAGTAAACTGCAAAAAACCTCATGGGTCAGTATAAAAGCAGTTTAATAAAGTAAAAGCAAAGGCCATGTGTGGAAGCAAAGGAAAAGATTTATTCTCTACTTCCCATCAGCAAGTGATATTCAGGCACTTCCCGGGAAGCTGGGCTTCAGAACAAGTAGCAGTTACTCCAGAAGACAAACATCGTAAGTAATAAACGTCTTCCCTCCTTCTCCATTCTCTTAAGCTTTTATTGCTGAGCAGATATACATTATGGAATATCCCTTTAATCTGTTTGGATCAGCTGTTGTATGTCCCCTCCCAAGACTACACCCACCCACTGGCTGCAGCTGAACGGGGAATGTTGAGAGGCAGCCTTGGTGCTTGCGGGCGCTGCTCAATGTGCTCAAACACCAGTGTGCTACCAACACCTTCCCAGCTGCCACTGCACAGCACAGCACTGTGAGAGCTGCTGAGGGGAAAATGAACTCCACCTCAGCCAGACCCCACACAGCACTAATTCACAAAAACACTACAGGACTTCTGTGCTTCTATTCTTACTTTGTTTGTCCTAAACACCTGGCCTACCTGGTATAGCACAACCTACCTGGAATATTCCAACACAACATTGTATAGAAGTGCAGAAGGTATAATATAAATATTTCATCTAAAGTAAAAAATTGGCAAATTTTCAACAATCCATTTGAGGTATGGCAAAGTAATCAAATATGTGAGGAATACGTGCTCTTACTGGAGTTAAAAATACACCAATATAAACGAAGGTTACTCAGGTTCATTAGGGTCCCTGAGGCAACAGAATTCTGGAATTACCGTACTTCCATATAAACTCAAAACTCACAAACAAAACCAAAACTATTACACCTTTGCTCTTCACTTGAGCCTTCTCTGTACAATAGAACATGTATTTTTATCTTACTCAAAGTCTCTCTCTTCCCTCATTAATCTCCATTCTGACCATGGAATCAGTACTAAGAAATTCTTTAATCATAACAGTATCAATATAAAAAAAAAAATCTCTCATTAAGACACACATAAATACCAGACTGCAAGTTCTATGGAAGGTCAAGAAAATGGCCACATGTTGGAAATATGTACCCTGATCTCTCTCTTTTTACTTTTTTTTACCTTCATTTCTAGAAGCACCATGAAGCTTCCCTCGCCAGCCTTTGATTTTTGTGAAATCATTTGTCTTTCCTGTCCTGGAAACAAAAGGAAATCCAGTATCTGGAAAAGAAGAAAGCTAGCCTCAGTTTATGAACCAAGTTTGACTGTATCAGTGTCTTAGCAAGCTCTGCTTATTCCTTTTCAGGGATAGGTGAACAGCAGCAAAATCAAAAGGTCTGAAGCAACTTGATTTTTACTTTTTTTTTTTTTTAATTAACAGAATACTTAACAAGGCCAAGCTTCCTGTAGAGGTCTGCTCTATGGCCAAGCATCTGCTATCCCACACAAAAAGTGTTTCCTTTATTTTCAGTTTTAGTCTCCTTAGCAATGTGCAAAAGCAGTTGGCTCCAAAAGTCTAATGGACCAATCAACTAATTAGTAGGCTAAAATGGAACAGGCAGGTTTTGAGCTGATACTACAGCTTCACTCAGCAAGAAGAGTAATTTGATTCTCTCCCCTCAGTTGAGTCAATGATTTTTATAACACCTGCAGAAACTTGATTTAATGTTCCGTGTTCTGTCAAATTCAGGTGAGTATCAATTAGGGGCATGGACAGTGAATAACCACAAAAGGCAAACAGTTACATCTCTGTCAAGTTATGCATCAACTGTGGGAACTAAGATGGAATGTAAAAATACTAACAGGGATTTGTGTGGCCGTTTAACTTATTGTTAGGCTAGAAATAATTGCATTGGACACTAAGCTGACTGAGGTCTTCTGAACTGAATCTTCCTCTCCTGCAGTGTAAACAATCTGAAATTCAACGTCTGCCTCTACCAGCTCCTAGAAGCAGTAGATTAAAAAAGACATAAGTAATCAGAACATTACAGTGGGAGAAACAGTTAAGTAGAAGACAGATAAGTATGTAAGAGAAGATACATTTTGTCCATCCAGTTCACTATTAAAAACAGTACCTAACAACAGTATGACAATCATAGTCACAGTATAAGGAGAAATGCACTTGTTTGGATACCAAGCAAGTTTAAAAAAGAGCAATCAGTCACAACTTTAGTAATAAACAATTATTAAGTTACAGGGTAACCCCCATGGGGCATCTCAAGGTCTTCCACAAAATTCTGATACTCAGCTCTGTTAAAGACAACTTTTATTTTGTTTGGTAAGTGAGCAACATCAGACAAATTCAGATTGCTTAGGCCTTTTCTGATCAATCTGAGAGATCAGTATAAAATAGACAGATACTATTACTGGACCACAACCATCACAAAACAGGAACCCTGAAAACAATCCAGCCACAATTACTCAGGACTCCTTGCCCAGTAACCACGTAATGATCTAAGGAAGTTCTCCTGTTTTGTCATTTTAGTATCATTTTAATCTCTTTCGATACCAAGTTGAACTAAATAGCCATTCTCTCCTTCTCATCACTGATAATAAAAAGATGACACTTGAGATTACAGAAAATTCATATTCTACCCACCTGGAGAATTGGGGTTGGTTCCTGGATAGCTCCACAGAGAGTAATTTGAGTAGGAAAGAGGAAGCTGCACACCCAAATATTTCAAGTCGATGCTCATTGTTGGGTCCACAGAATTCAACTTCAGTCCCACTACAAGAAGCAAGCATCACTAATGTCTCAATGCAGCAAGATGTTAGGAAAAAGGAAGTACAGATATTTACTAAAATGTAAACCATTCAGTTACCGTGGGCTTTTCTGGCATTCAGCCACCATTTTAAGAGACTTGGAAAAAAGCATCAGTGCCATAACAGTTACTTACACTAGATTTATAGCAGGTATAAATTAAAGAGCATTTTACACAATGGGAATTTGATAAAAAAAATGAATTACTTTTCACAGGCTTTTTGATTGCTACTGAAGTTTTCACAGAAATTTATTAACCACAGTGCCAGTGTTGTAATACATCTCATAATAAAACCTTTTGTCTGTTTTTCTGAAGAAGTCAGCACCATCTACATCTTTGAATGCTAGAGTTACTCTCTGAACCCAACTCAGCTGACTGACATTTCATACCCCTAAGTTACCAAGCCTGCCAGCAGCACTTACACATCCCCTTTTGTACTGAGCTAAACTCGTGCAAGAACATATACCACACATACATCAGTTTCAACCAGCACTAAGAGACAACAATCCACATTTTAGCTCTGAAAAATGTGTATTTGTTTGATTGACTGTTACGATACAAAAATGAGTTTAGACAGCAATTTCAGGACTTGGGTTATCAAATTCCCCAAAGCTCAGCAGGTTATTTTTTTCCCCAGTCTTGGTGCTTCACAATCAAACTTTTTTTTTTTTTTTCCTTGAAACAGGGGGGGAAATGACTATAAAGAAACTACACAATCTGTGTTGTTATAGGCACTGAAGTATTTGTGGTGGCATCAACATATTCCTTCATTAGCAATCCCCAATACTCAAACGGAAAGATTTACTTGGTAACAAAAGTTATCTTTGGCAATGGCAAAACAAATATAGATACAGAAATGCTGAGAAAAGCAAAACCTAGGAAAATTAATATTGCACCTTCTCAGAAAATATTGTTATACTGAATTAAAGAAATCACTGTCAATCAAATTCAGCTCACAGCTGAGAGCTGAGAACATCTATTTTGATCTTTAGCTATAGAAACTTACAAATGTTGCTCCTGCTGCCCACAAGTTTTAAATGAATAAATTAAATGTATGCATCTTGAAACTGAAAATGTATGACTTGATAAGGCTCAAGAAACAAAGTAGTGTTTGCACATACAGTAGAAACCTTGTGCTGGCCGTACACATTTATGTTCGCAAATGGAAACACAGTGACCAGATTACTAGCAGCCTGAAAACAACTGACATGAAACAAATCTCAGGCGTGGTTGTTTAAACAGATACTGTTACCAAAGACAGTCTAGTGAGATGTAATTTTCATAACTATATAGGGAAAATGAGAAGCAAGTCAATCTGGCATTTTGTACAAAAAACATGTCAACTGACAAATGTCAAGATGTCAACCATTTCTTTTCTCTATTCAAGTACAATGGAAAGAGTACAAAGTTTATTTTTCTTCACACTCCTTTCTGTCACCTGACAAAACAAGCCTATCTTTGTTTTACACTCAAACAAAAATAAGAACATCCCGCATGCACAGTATCTATTATTTCGGTTCAGAATCATAAAATAAAAAACACTGAGACAAAAACAAAGAGGATGAGTCCAAGAAGTGCAACATGGAATGACTGAAGACACTCGGAAGAGAACAAATGGTAGCAGTTAGGTATTATGTCAGTAAGACACTCCCATACACAACAGGTGAACTATCACCTTTTAAAATTTCTATCATCTCCAGAGCATTGCTAAATTTCAGCTGCTGTAAGCAAACAGTAGCAAATGAAGAACTTCAATTTTTAAGAACACAATCAGAGATTCAAATTAGCTCAGATAAAAGAAGCATCCCACAGCTTTTGCAGTGCTCCGGCAGGAGCTTTCCTTTTAACACACTTAAGCTGGATTTCCTTCTTTCTGAAGCATTTTCCTGCAGTTCTGGTGCCTCTAAGATCTAGACAGCCTCAATTACCCTGTTTTTAACTTCACAGATCAAGAGCAATTGAGGGGTTCAGGTACAGCTCCAACATTTCATTAGTGAATCTCAAAAAGAATCTTAAACTTCTCAACTATACTGCTGAGAATCAAAACCAGAGTTAACACCAAAACTGCTATGTCTGTTCCTTCCACAATCTCAAGTCTGGAAAGCAAGAGATCTGTAACTATTCGGAAGATGAAGGTAATCTGGAGAAAGTCTGGTTCCTTGTTCACATGCAGCAGCTTAAGTCTAACAACAAAAGTATTCATATTGTAATTCACTTCACAGCCTGATCAGACCACATCTATTGTAGTAACCTCGTGCTGCAAATAGTTTTCTCGTATCTTCTTTTCCCTCTAAAAATAAGAAGCTGTGGTTCATCTCCATCATTGCTGAATTGCAATTTCACTATTTAACAGGCTCAGCAGATTACCATCCAACACTGGAAATGATGGTCATAACCACTCAAGAAAACCAAAATTCTTCAGATATCTTTCTTAGCCTAATGCTTGACATTTCTTGTCCGTTTTGTAGTATCTCTGAACTGCTCAAAACCCTTCAGAAGGCAACTCATACTTCAGCTGGAGAAAAAGCATGTGGGTTGTACATGTTCCCAGCTGCAGCATCATCTCCTAAGTAAAACAACCCTCACTAGTGCTGCAGTTGCCAATGTATCCATGGTTGCCAACACACAGTAATTTTATGATACTTTGCTGGGTAAAGGCAACACCTAGGAAGTCCACAATAAAATCCTGAAAAGGCTTTAAATCGCTAGTTCTCCTCGTACCCCATGCATAACCCATTCGAGATAATCCGAAGTTCTTCACCATAGAAGCTCTTTGAGGGCCCAGAACAGCTCATATCAGAGTCAAGATCAGCACCTGGAGTCTCAGTCCCTACAGTATTACAGCTACGTGTTTGAAACATTCAGTGCCAGAACCTCGGGAGTATCAAGTACAACACTTCCATGTATATCAATAATTTCATCACCTGCTCTGATGCCTACGTTAATGTCATTGGTCTCAGGACTACTACTGCTGATGTCTTTCAACATCATCAGTAGAAAGAACATTTAAGTTCCACTCTGTGGATCCTTGACTTTCCTCCACCTACCTCAGGATAACATTGTATATAAATAGAAGATCACAAACGACAAGTACCTTGGCTTGGCCCTTTTACAAGGCTAATGAACTGGATGAACAGGGACTCAAAACACAGTACATGTACTCTAAGTGTTGCTGGATCTCTAGCTGTTCTAGTAGCAGGAAATGCCTACTTTTATGAAGGAGTAAAACCAACTCCATCTACTTTCAACCACGTTTACGTCATTACAAAACAGGCACTGGTGGAAGGCTCAGCAACTTTTGCAAGAGGCAGATAACATGCAGAATCTTGCTCTCCTGTTGGAGATTCAGGATTTGCCTTTAGCCACCTCCACATTTTCTACTTTGCAACAAAAATGTGTGCAAATGAAAAGAACAGTCCCAGCTGTATTAGGCATACACAGTACTGGCACCAGCAGGAAATTATCAGCTCATTATGACTAAGTGTAATGATCAACCACGTGCACCAGTATGCACACCACCACTTACCTTCCTGAAGGCTAGGATGTATTACTTGTTTATGCCTCAAAGTCTTCAGCTCTTCCATTAACTCCTTCTCCAGTACCTGTATTCTTGCTTGACAATCTACTCAAAAAATAAGAGAACATATAAAAAACATTTGCCATGCAAAAAAACTTACTTAATTATTAATTTTTCAGTGTGTCTTTACAAACTCCCTTATTGCAGGGAAGAGCCACTCACAAAAGAAAAAGAAAAAGAAAAAATATACCTGGATCACTTGTAGTCAACAGGGGAGCCTGAAGATTCTGTGACTCTTCTCCACCAGCTCTATCAACAGTGTTAATGTCAAGAGCTTCCTACATACATGAAGAGCCTTGAGTAAGTTAAGATACCTTAAAACATTTAGATGCAAACTAGGCCACATCAAATATCACCAAATTATTCAAAACATGAGACTGTTTCATAAACATGAAACATGAATGCATAAGCATGCATTCTTTTATACAGAACTCTAGATTCCACTACTTTTTCCTAAGCTGCAAGAAGAAGTAAGACAATGTTTTAAGTAACACAGGGTCAAAATAAGAACTGATTTGGAAAGAGGCCACAAAACTCCAAACTCAGGTTAAAAGAACATATAACTTCAGCTTGTAAGCACAAAGGGCTTTAAAAGGTTTTTGGATTTTACTCACAACAGCGAGATTTTTACCTTTGATGCAAAGGACACAAAAAGAACACCGTCAACATCTTCAAGGTCCGGTTTAACATCTGGAAGGATACTGCCAGGCCCCAGAGAAGTGTTCTTGCTCATTACTACAGTTTTCCCTATACCTTTAGGTGGTCGACCAGCCTTGGAAATTTTCAGTTTCCGTGGCCTTCCTCTTTTATTTGTAACTGATGATAAGGTGGTTTGATTGTTACCAGAGCCTTTGAGGGACATAGGGTTCTTCAGTACCCCAGGCCTTTTTCTGCCACAGATCTCCTTATCCGGAAAGTCACAATTTACTGAGCCCCTGAGATTAAAATTAGGTGATTTGGATAGAGCCCACTGGGCCTCTCCGATTGAACAGTATTTCTGCGACATTCTACTCCCAGGAGATTCTTTTTTCATAACTAACTCCTCAGGCACAGGGACTGTGTCTGAGCAAGAGTCTTTGTGATTTTCAAAACACACGGGCAAGGAATCCAGGATTGCACCCAAAGGGGATTTATCCCTTTTGCAAGAGGAAAGCATGGTCTGCGGCAGCTCAGATATCTTCACTGTGCTCTTTGTGACTGCACAAGGCTCCAGATAGACCACGGGCATCTTACCACTACCCAGTTTCAACATTTTTGCTTTGGCAACACCTGAAGGACTGGTTAGTGTACGCTTCCTAGACCTGAATTCTCCATCAATTCCATCTGTTTCACAGCGTCTCATCAGGTGTTTTTGTACAACGGGATCATCATCGTCAGTGTTGGAATATTCATCAGTTTCTTCATCTGTGTCTTCCTGTTTCACAGTTATTCCTTGTGTGGAAATATTTGACTCGTAGTCATAGTCATCTACTGGCTCCTCTTTAATGACTACATTAAAGTGTCCATTTGGGTCCAATGGAGACGCCACACGGGAATTGCTTTCATAGCCGCTAGCAATGGGACTGGGGTGGGAGGGAGGGGACAAAACCAAAACACAACGTAAGATCTTTATGAAATCTCCTTTACCACAATTCCATCATCTCCCATAATCCTTCATTACATATTGTAAAAAGCTTCCAAAATGCTCCCAGACATAAGTCTGCTAAATAAGCTGTCATTTACAAGCTTACATTTTTAGAAGTAAGCACTCAAGGAACCCCAAGAAACTGCCATTATTAAGAACAATCCAACTTCTTATCTGAAGGCAGCAGCACAACTTCCTTCCCTGCTAATATCAGGGTGACATTTGCACTTTTTCCTCTTTTACTCAGCATGAAGCTCTCATATTTGAAATGCTCAAGAAGTGGCCTTAGTTTGCTATGTATCTCGTTAAGACACTAAAGCCATTGTGCTTGCAAGTAAGAAGCCAAGTGAGCCCTTAATGCACTAAATTTTTAGTTAATGCACCCTGAAGCCACATACAGACAATTCCTAAATTCAACTGTTATTTGAACACTTACAGAATACTAATATCCTACTGAATCTTGCTGCATTTTCCACTGAGTACTAACCTAACCAGAATTCAAAACACCATGCATTAGATACTGAAAACTAACAGCACAGGCAGCTACACTCTGATGATGGGTTTCTTTGAGGGCCAGACACATCAGTCAAAGAACTACAGTCACCAGTTTTGTTTAGTGTATCAAAACCTGGCTCCTTGTCATAAGAGAAAACTGCTAAGGTATGAAGGCAGAAACTCATATCCAGAACAGAACTCAGAAAAAAAAAAAGTCAGAACTTATTTACTCAATGTATCGCATAGTATTCCAATAATACCTTTATATTTATTATATGATACATTACATATAATTTTAATTACATTAAATTATTACTGTCAACTTCATGCTATTAAAATGTCATTAAAAGTATTCGTTAATGATGACAATTTCAAATGAAATTTAACATAACTGTAGTACTAATACATTATATAGAGAGTGAATGTTGCTTTACATATATTGGATGTATATATGTACGTGTGTCTATTTTATCGTTAATATTATCCATCCCTCTCCCTTTAACGAAGTGCTATGCTCAGTTGAAACCACAGCTGGGACTGAGAAAGGGGAAAAGAAGTGGAGGAAGAAGCTGCTTCCTTCTTGTGTAGACTGAGGACATACTTAAGGCAGAAAAGCTGGGCGTAACACGGAGCAGCTGGGAGTATTCCCCTCGTGAAGAAAGACTGCAGTATTAAAACAGGGTGCTGACAGTCAAGATACGTATTTATATACTTACATATAAAATTCTAAAGAACAAGAGAAGCTATCTAGAAAACTTGCTGCAACTCATAAGGACACTCAGTAACCAGCATTAAGCTTAAAGCAAAAACATGACTTGTGAGGGAATAGCAGGCAGCAGGAGAGTGGAATAGCAGTCCTGTTTTGTCTACTGTTTTCTCTGGACAGTGAGTTTTCTATTAGAAATTTTCTAGCCTTCATTTAATAGTGAAATATATAATGTGAAATGTAAGATTAAAAAGCTTTTCTCAGTCAGTGAGTTTACTGTGAAAGACATGCAGACAGACTACTTATAGGTTATTGGCAGCTGAAAATCCTGCCACAATACTAAGCTAAGAGCTTGATTCACTACAGCTGATCCACAATTAAAGTAAATATAATTTAGACTCATCTGCTCTGCTATCTTAAAATTCTTGAAAATAAAGAGGCAAAAAACCCTAGCAAACTTGCAGGCCACAAATAAATTTCTCATCTGAGTTTTACTGTTTCCAGTTGGAAGCCCAGTAAAGCCTGGACTTCTCTAGTCATTTTCCTTTACCTATCACAAGGTGTGTACATGTAAACTAAGGATTACCTTTGTAGTAGGGATCTGGACAGTATCCAAACAAAAAAACCCTGCTGTAACACTGAAACTTCTAGACAGAAATATTGTTTCATTCTGCATAATGCAACCATAAACTAGGTGGTGACAACAGTGAGGTATGAACCATGCACGTATATGCATGAGAAGATAAAGGATTTGCACAAAATGCTGTTTTTAAATTCTGATGCAATAACCAACTTCGCAAAGAATAAAAAAAGCTGCTTTTAGCACTGAAGCAATTTCATCTGCCCCTTTGTTTGTGAAGTTACATGCAACATAAGGAGCCACAGAAACTTCTCTTCCTCTAATCTATGGGAAGATGAATCAAGGAAGTTTGTCCTCTCGAAATCCTGAACTTAATCCAAGATCAGGAAAAAATGGTCAAATTTGTGTCTCAACTAGCTCTTTCTTTACCTCACATGGAACAATGCTCATATTTAAACCAACTTTCTTATAGCCCAAGTAATGCATTTGGCACCCTTGCAATATAACAAGAAAAGAAGAGAAATTGCCTTTTTGGCTTTTTCCAGATTAAAAACCATTAAGCTGTCCATTTTTTGACAGTACCAAGATACATTTTTTTTTTAGGTACATCATTTTAAAATACATCAGGGAGGAGCTGGAGGGGGAATCTGATTTCTTGTGGAATTAATCTAGCAATCTATGGCAGAGGTTTGAAGGATAATCACTTGCCTTCCTCTCCAAAAAGAAAGGCAAGAAAGGAAAAAACCAAACTGTCAGGACTAAGCACAAGACAACTAAATTAGAATAACAAGACTAATGGAGCATTAAAAATCCCACAGATTTTTTATTTTTGAAGGAGGAAATTCAAAAGACCTTGGAAGGGAGAAAGAGTACATTAGCCTGTAAGACTTAAGAACCAGTAAAGTTTGTGGTACCTTCCATGGCCTAAACATCTGAGTGTGTCCAGGCATAAGCATTTCTATAGAAGCATCCACAACTCAAACATTTATTTTCTTTACAACACATCTAATTAAACTAAACATACTATCAGACCACAGAAGCAAAAGAACCCACATAGCACCATAGATAAAGAAAATACTCCTTTATTTCTGAAGTCCTCTAACAACTCAGGATTAAAATTACCCTTAGGTATATGCAACCTTTAACATGCTTCTATTTTCAAAAACATCAGAAGAATTGAGTATTGGTGGAAAGTATCACCCTCAACAGCACTAGAAACTCCACTTCTTCTAGAGAGGATTATCTGAGAGGTAGCAGTTCCCAATTTGCTTCTCGCTCAGATCTCAGCTCAGCAGAAATCACTACCCTGCCTAAAAGCAAGATAGTGCTATCAAGTACTACTATGAGCTTGCCCACCACAAAAAAAAAATACTGCCCAGTCTTCATTAATATGTAAATATTTAATGTGTTTGGTTTGAGAAAGAAAAATGCCACACTCTCAGTGCTGTCCTTGAAAGGCTGACATACTTCTAAACTCAACTGTATGGCACGAAAACACTGTGAACAGATCAGAAGAAAGACAGAGAACTAGTGTTCTGAAAAGCTCCAGCACTTACAAAGATAGTTTTGCCATTTCTGGGATAAGATCAATTTTCTCTTTCCAAGTAAAGAATTTGACTTTTTCACACAGATTAAAAAAACATATAACAAAAAGCTGGCCAGTGCTTGAAAGTAGTGCTAGGGCAGTGGTAACATTTATTCATCAAGTGACAGGTGCTTCCAAGCCAGACAACAGAAAGATCCTTTGCAGTCTTTTCCTGTCTGCACAGCTTTTAGCACTTTTCACAGATCAACTGCCTTGGAGGCAAAACCAGAGAAGGAATCTAACATACTCTGGACCAAAAGAAATTAAATCTGCCAACTCGCATCAGCTGTTTTTAAGGAAAGTCGTTGAGTCCTTAAAACAATGGTTTTTATTCCTTGGGAACATCTAGTTCTCAAAAAAATTGCTTCAATGACCCTCTCCAGGCAAATGAAATATCACTATGAAAGGGAAAAAAAAGCCAACAATAATTATTTTCTGAGTTTTACTTCCAACATGTAAAGTTATCTAAACACTTCTCCATGCTCTTAAGAACTAAAAAAAGCCCAACCTCTCTGTTACCGGTGTATTTTCAGTATTTAGGATGGGTTAGAACAGCATTTTTTGAGAATGAAATAAGTCTACAAGACCTTCTTTCTAACAGACTGCCAAAGAAAGGTTTGGGCACTCTAGAACTCAAAACTATTCAAGTAGCCTTAAAATTACTACAAATAAATTCAATAAAGTGTCAAAGTATGGATAACTTTGTAATTTGAAGTTTTTCTCAAGGTACTCAAAAGTTACTCCAAAGGCAAGGAGATGGTTTTTTGCAAGACAAAAAAACAACTGAGGAAACCTCTGCCCTCTCTAAAACACACTGCAGTTGTATAGTAATATAGCTATTGTATAATCCAGTTGTACAGTAATGCATCCTGTATAATTACATCATAAAAATAACTTTTCTCCCATCAGAACTGACCTCTAATTTCACTATTAACCACTAACATCATCCTGATATCCTGCAGTGAAATAAGTCTCTTGTGTACTGGTCTACGAAGGTTGCTTTTGTCACTACATCTGTGGCAAATTAAGCCAGTATTAACAAAGTGACATGAAACAACATGGCAGAAAAGAAACCTCTATTTTTTTTAATCATTTCTTTGCATTCAAGTATCTCTACCTGCACATTAACTATTCACTAAGTCTGCTCTATTCTATTGCTTGGATTTTCAAAACTAAGTGTAAGTGCAGTAAAATGACAGGTCTTGCCAGGCTTGCTTTAGAAAAACCAAGTTATTCAGAAGTACTTCCCTTACCTCACAGCAAATATGAGGCAACTGACTACCAACAGGCAGGCTACCTCATACTTCTTTGTGGAATAAAAGAATTCGCACCAAGCAGTTACTGACAAAACAGTGGCTTGCTGCCAATTACAACTGCCTTGCAGCAATCCCTACATATGCCCAACCTGAATACCTGCTCACCACACACCATTCACTTTCACTAATAAAAACTGAAGCTATAGATAGAGACAGCACGTCACTGCGGTGAGCAACCCTAAAAGCAAAGACAGCGTTTTGATGGCTGCAATGTGCTCTGTCTAAAACTCTGAAAAAATTAATTTAGCCTTCTAAAATGCTAAAAGGGTTACAAGAAATCTCTCAATGCTTCTCAACAACGGGAGCTAAAGCAACACAGAAAATAATACTGAACTCTTGCATTCCTCAGACACCTTAGATAGTCAAGACTGACACACGATTGAGCAAAGAAAAGCTTTTAGTAATATTAACTGTTCTGCCATTTCAGGTCATGCAACCTTTAGCTGTAAACCCGTACACTGAGCATCCTGTTATTTATTAAAAAACAGCCCACTTAACCAGCAGTTGTGCTAAAAATGCAGTGTTAACCCACCTTTCAGAGACTTCTTGTTTTAGCTTTGGCATAACATCTGAAGGCAGATCACTGTCCAGGAGACCCAAGAAGTCTCCTTCTGCATTAAAGGACTCTTTATTCAGCTCAATGTCTGATGGATTTTGACCAATGAATGAAGAATCTGAACTTCTCTGATGCAGTTCTACTGCATCAACTTCAGCAGGGCGACCACAAATGGCAAGAGTGCTAAAAACATCACCTCCTACCAATTCTAAGTTGCTGTTCTGTTTCACATCACGCTGAGGTCGACTACTCAGCCCATCATCTCTGAATCCTTTAGCAAAAGGATTGTAATCTATTTTCAGCTGGGTAATCTGGATGTTCTGGTAGGCTGTAACTGCAAAGAATTCTGTCTGTGGAAAGGTAAATGTATGGACATCAGGGCCGTTAAGCTGAATGACTTCTGTGGCTTTGTTTGCAGGCACCAGGTGAAGTCGTGGCAGGTAACGGTGCATAGAATGCAGGATTATGTGACCTTCCTGGTCCAGGGTATTGTTGGTAAGTTTTAGTCTGTAGAAGGATACTGGCTGGTGCATCCAGAACTGGCCAGTGGAAGGGGACTCTGGATGAATAAACACTCGCCCTAAAACATGTGGTTCTGCCTTCCCACTGGGCTCCCACCAACGGCCATTCCATTTGTATCGGTGATTGTCCACAGGGGATATGTCCATGACTAGGATGTACTTCTGACTGGAATTCAGCCCTGTAATCCAGTATCGGCAATACGGAAACATGCGCCTCCCCTGCTTCGTCAGGATCATCTCTGTGTTGCGATGGTAGAATTCATTCCACATGCTGTTGTTATCTAGGGTGACAGTGATGCCCCCTGAGACACAGTCAGCTGGCAGGCAGGTCTTGGCTCTGGGTTTGACTGGACTTGGTACACTGCTGGCAAGAGCACAAGCATCACTGTTTGCTACTAGGATTCCCTGGTCAGCTTTTCCATTTCCCTGCTGTTGTTTCAAGATGACAAAGAAAGCAGGCGCTGCACCAGACACAGTCCCACCATCCCGGCTAGCCAGGACAATCCGCTGTTTCTCCATGATGAGCACTCTCACAAGCTCTCAAACCTCAAATGCAAATTCTACGGAGTTCTGATAATCTTCTCTGTGTGTTCACCATTCTGGAAGAAAAGGAAAACACAGTAAGAATTACTCCAATACAGTCTAAGAAAGTAATTAAGACACAAGACATCCTTTTTGCAATAGCTCTCTACATAAAAAACTTAAAAGATAAGCAGTACTGTAAAACAAAGCACAATCGTGGTGTAACAAATCAAGGTTGCATGTGCGTATATAATTCTGACCTTATAGACATGGGGGCTATGACACTTTTAAATTGGTTTTTCATATAGGCTTTGCCACAACAGAATTCCTTGCTTTGCTTGGTATTTCTAAGCAAATTGTTCTGACATTGCCTCTACTCTGCAGATCATTTGCTTAACAACATTAGGCAAAACATGCATAAGTTTTCTGGAGAGCAAATGGCACATTTCTGACACAAAAGGCAAAAGTCTTGCCAGAAAGAAAAGAGTTCCCCGAGGTCTACAACTTGACAAAAACTTAAAGGGGGAAAGAAAAAAAAAAGCTAAAAATATTTTCTCTGAATTTCTTTATTGAAATCTTTTAAGTTTGGAATTTCTTTGCTTACATCCCCCACCAACCCCAAGAACTTCTAATTGTCTGTCAAGGGCAGAGAGGAAAAGAAGGGACAAAATACTTCAAATGGATAAGCTCTGGAAAAAGACACAAACTAACTCCAAAAAGGCCATGCAGCTAAGATTAAATGGACAAATGTGCAGCACTGGGCTGCCTTAGCTTCCTTTATCTTCTCAATTATGGAAATAATTTAAATCAAACAAGAAAATATTTGTACCGTTATGATTAGCATAATCACTGTTTAGGGAACTACTTTTATCTGCATATACACAATTCCACTTTCGTGTGTCTACCTCCCAGGTTAACGATTATGTCAACACTATAACAAAAGATCATAAACTACTTCATTTTTCAAATAGCCTGTATATTTCTCTATGTGAAAATTTAAAATATGCACTTCTGGTAACTCACAAGAATCCTATTCCCACATCCAGAGGTTTGTATTTTGATCCTTATTGTATGTGGAATACAACGCTGACAAAAAATGATTGGTTTTATATCAAGTATCTAACTGGTGGGAACCAGAGCCGAGAGTTAAACACCACTGCTAAAAGCTGAGATGCATCCCAGAGTCCTGAGAGAATTGGCTGACGTACCAAGCCACTCTCCATAATACTCATGAAGTCAAGTAGTCAGGTGAAGTCCCAGGTGACGGAAGAAGGGGAAATACTGCACCCATTTTTTAAAGAGGGGTAGAAAGAAGTATTCTAGGAACTACTGATCTGCCTGGGAAGATCATAGAACAGATCCTCCTAGAAGCTATGCTAAGGTGCATGGAGGACAAAGGTGATTTGGGACAGTCAGCACAACTTCACCAAGGACAAATCCTGCCTGACCAATCCAGTGGCCTTCTACAGCAGAGTGACTGCATTGGTGGACAACAGAGGAGTTATGGATGTTCTCTATCTGGACTTCCATAAAGCCTTTGAAACAGTCCCCCACAAAGTTCTCTCCAAATTGGAGAGAAATGGATTTGATGGGTGGACTGTTTGGTGGATGAAAAACTGGAACATCCAGAGGGTAGTGACCAACAGCTCAGAGTCCCAGGGGACATTAGTGACAGGAGGTGTCCTTCACAGGTCTATACAGGCAAGGTAAGTGAAGCTAACATGCCTGGAACCTGCAATGTCATCCAAAAGGACCTAGACAAGCTTGATAAGAGGTTTGAAAGTCCAAGTGCAAGGTGCTGCACCTGAGTTGGGGCAACCCCCAGCATCAATCACAGGCTGAGGGATGAAGAGATTGAGTGGCCCTGCCGAGAAGGACTTGAGGCTGCTGGTGGGTGAGAGGCTGGACACAAGCCAGCCACGTGCACTTGCAGCCCAGAAAACCAATTATATCCTGGGCTGCATCCAAAGCAGCATGGCCAGCTGGGCGAGGGAGGGGACTCTGCCCCTCTGCTCTGCATCCAGCTCTGGGGTTCTCAGCACAGGAAGGACACACAGACCTCTTGGAGCAAATCCAGAGAAGGGCCACAAAGATGTTGTGAAGGATGAAACACCTCTCCTGTGAAGACACGGGGAGAGAGTTGAGGTTGTTCAGCCTGAAAGAGGCTCTAGGGAGACATAACTGCAGCCTTTCAGTACCTAAAGGTGACCTGCAAGAAATCTGGAGAGTAAGCTTTACAAAGGCATGCAGTGATAGAACAGGGGGAATGACTTCAAAATGAAAGACAGTTGTTTAGATTGGGTATTAGGAAGAAATTCTTTACTATGACAGTGGTTAGGCACTGGAACACGTTACCTAGAGAAACTGGGGATGCCCCAATACTGGAAGCGTTCATCGCCAGGCTGGAGATGGGGCTCTTAGCAACCCGGTCTTGTGGAAGGTGTCCCTGTCCACAGCAGGAAGGTTGAATCTAGGTGACTCTTAAGGTCCCTTCTAACCAAAACTATTCTATGATTCTATGGGTTTGAAAACAACCATATCTCTTTCCAGAGAACTAACTCTTAATTCACAAGTTTTAAGTGAACTGGATATTTAATAAGACATGTTTATTTTGTTAGGACTGGGGTACTGTAGGAGGAAAAACTCCTCTGTGCAAACAAGCTGTCACATACATGTGGCAAATGACCTCAAAGCTCAGGAGACAATTTATACCTCATGATAAATGCTCTTGACAGCTAGGAAATACAAGAGATCTATTTCCACCCTTTACACTTCATGCTTTAAAACTTAACATAGAAGTTAAATTGGAGGAAATAAACCAAAACTTTCTGCACAGATTTTGATACCTGTGAAGTTACAAGATCTGGGTTTCAATTTAACTTTGCAGAGGAAATTCTTCCCCACAAACATACTCACAACCACCTACCCATCGAGGACTCCTTAACAAAGTCTAGGATACAAAATGAATTTAAGTATATTGCTCTGCTTTTTTCAGTAGATTACAGCTCAAATCCCAGCAACAGAAAAAGCTATCCCCAAAAAGTAAGTGTTTTCAAGTTCACCTATAAAAACAGAACAGAAATATAAACCTCAGATAAACAGAGTGGTGAGAAAGGAATGACAGTCTAAGTTCTATGTGATTTTCCACCAACTTACTCTGTATATACACGTATAACACATTTATATGTAGAGTGAAAAAACAGTCAGAAAGTGAGTTCACATTAATGCCACGCAGTATGCACCAAAACTGTATTGGCTCATAAAGGAAACACACTATCAAAGTGGTTTTAGATCTGCTTTAAGATATGCAAATGCCTGTAGCTTCAGATTTACTTGATTACTTTAAATTTACTCGATTAAATTTTCTTACTTAAGACATACCAGAAAAAAGTTACAAAAAAAGCCCAACAACCATGAATTCAGCAAAAATTCTAGAGATACAAAGAACTACAGAGTAACAGTTGCTGTTCTCCAACACCTAAAGTTCTTATGTTGTACTGCTGTAGCTATTTCAACCACAGGCGCCATGCACAGTATCAAGTCAGTCTGAGACGCGCGTGGTTAAAATATGATTATGTGCAATTAGAGTAATCAAAATCTACATTATTTCAGCACTAATACGGTCTTGTTACCAGAAAGCAATTTCATACATTTTATTACATCTGGTGACACACAGTAGCCTGTTTCATTATAGCACGTAGACTCTAATCCACTATTTCAGGGGAAACACGTGTATTTGTGGAAGCTAAAGTTCTACACAACTTCAGAGATTTCTCTTCTCTGCACGCAGACCTTGTGTTTGAGAAGCAGAGACCAAAACCACTCACAAGTCGCACTGAGACCCGCCAAAAGCAGGACGACAATCAGACGCGAGAGCGTCCATCTCAAACAAACAAACCAACCAACCAATCCAACTCCCCACGCGGCGACCGGGACGCGACTCCGCGCACAGCGCTCCGGGGCGGGCGGGCAGGCACCAGGAGGCACCGTGGGAAGGGGAGCGGCGGCGGTGCGCGAGCGCCGGGGCTGCCCCGCCCGCTGCCGCCAGGAGCCCCACAGCGCGCGCCCAA
>VXBT01004941.1:1105489-1158528 GCA_013400235.1 Oriolus oriolus
GCCCTCCCGGAGCGCCGTCCGGGCCCCGAGTGCGTTCCCACGGCCGCGCCGGCCCCGGCCCTGCGGGCGCGCTCCTCCCGCGGCACCGCACTCCCTTCGGCCGCCCGCGGCGCCTCCCCGGCATTCCTCGTGTTTCCTCCGCCTTATGCCCGGCAGCATTTGTAAATAATGGAAAAGGGGTTCCTGTGCGGCGGGGTGCGATGTTCTGGCGGTAACTGGAGCTGCGAGAGAACGCCGACGGTGTGATGCTGGGGTTCATAAGGATTTCCCACTCTGTGGGTGCTGCTGCCGCTCGCACAAGGCTCTCGGAACCGGCAGGGCTCCCGGGGACGGACGTGTTTGTCGAGCGCCCACGGAACTGTACTCACACCGATCCCCGAGTTACCTGGAAGCTACCTGAGCTTACGTGTGAGCTGAAAGAGTTAAATAAAGGCCCATCAGAATAGGAATGTATTCACTGATACCTCTGAATATAACAGCCCTGCGTGGTTTAGGCAAAAGGTGATTCTGGGGATTCTTCTCCAGAAACTCTATATTTGGTATACAGAGAAATAATGGAACAAATGTTGAAGGAAAAGAAATACGTAAAGAAACCCCCCTGAGCTCTGGGCAACATGGGCGTGTGCAGGTTGGCTGAACTGTGTGGCAATTGTAACCAACTGAGCACTGTAACTGTCAATGAAAAAGGCCAGGCCTCTTGTGCAGCCTTGAAAAATAATTTCATGTTGACTAGGATAAGGGCAGATTACATGTAATCGAAACTAATTTAAAATTTAAACAAAAGCTGGTGGTAAACAGCACCATAATGTAGCCCTGGGCTGAAATTTCTGTGTTGGAGGTCTTGGCCTCGAAAGGTACTCAGTCATGGCAGCAATCTGCATTCCCCAGGCATTGTGACATTACTGAAAATGCGTGACAATATGGCTGGGGAGTCCACGAGGGATGTGAAAAGGGAAGTGTCTAATTAGGCATAGATTTATACTTCTGCAAAATTGAACTTCGTGTTGAATTGATACAGAATTGAGTGGTTGGTTCTCAGATCACTGAGAAGCTCGAAATATCTTCCCTCATGTCTTAGATAAGTGTATTTGAGGAATCTGTATACAAAGGTTACAGATATTTTAGCTGGTACGTAAGCTAAACATTTGTTGGGCTTTTACAATCTTACAGCCGAAGTTCAGAAGGGTTTGGGTGTCAATGGAGAAATCACTGGTGGGCTTAGGACCTGTCTTTTTGGAATTTCTGAGCAGATCGAGGGATAGCTCCTTTGAAATTCCTGCTGCTATAAGGGATGAAGTGCCCGATTCCCAGCTGCAGGATCTGTTTTAGTTAATAGGCCAAATGGAGGAAACGTTACGCAAATAAAATTTACTGTTTGACATTAACTATAATAATGTTGCAAATATAGAAAAGGATAAAGAAGTAATGCTAAGGCAATCAAAGATACTGGAGTTTTGGACAAATAAAAGATAACACATGAAGGGGAAGTAGGTCTCTGATAATCTCTCAGGGGAAAAAGATATTATGACTAAAGTAGTTTTGAAGAAAACCTGATGGTGTTTATGAATATCACAGAAATGAGCCGACTGCATGTTACAGCTAAAAGACCAAAAAAAAGGTGTCCTTTTTGGACAACTTTTGGTCTGTAAGTGCAAAAAATACCCTTTATTGGAAAGAGGTAGATCTCATGACTGCTTTGTTGAAGAAGTTCCTATGCAAGTTAGATTGGGAAATCTTAACTTTAAGAAGGTACACGTCATTTGAAGCAGAGATGCCCAAATTGCACACTGAGGTTTTGCAGAAAAATCCTTCTGTTTGTTGGCTATTTTTTTTTTTTTTGAAAGCTAAGTATTGGGAAACTAAAGTTCACTAGGGATTTAGGAACCTTAAAGAAGCGAAAAGAATAATCTTCCTCTCCCCCTCCTTTCCCTTCTGAATAAAACCTTTAAAAGGGGAAGGTGGAGAAAGAGCAGTCAGTACCTGTTCTTCCAGGTTTGCTCAGGGACCACACTGCTCTTCCACATCATCTGTTTACCCAGAGGTTCCCACTCACTATCCCAGTTCTCTCCACCCTCCTGTTCATACATCGTTCACTGTGGGCCTCTTCCCTTCACTTGAAATCAACACCCAACTTTTTCAATTCTTCCATCCCCGCCCATCCCGTTAAGAGTGATAAAATGTGCCTGGAGATCCAATAGGATCTCCAGTTCCCACTGAGGAGCATATTTAGGAAATAAAGGCTTTAGAAAACTGAGCAGAAACAGGCACATCCTTTTATAGGAAGAAATTATGCAGGTTTTGAGTGGGCTGAGCTCGTGGGAGGAAGGAAGTGTGATACAAAGAGAAAGGGTGGTGCTAAATCTGGTCTATGCCTAAGGCTGGCATTTTATTGCCAAACTCATTACCTGCTCTGTTTATTCCTGATGACTGCAGATATCAAATCCCTATAAACAAATTTTGTTTTCCCATTAATAATATCCATTTATAATTAGTCAAAATGTAAAAATAATTATATTTAAACAACAATTTAACAACCATCACCACCCTTATGTTTGAAGTATGTTATTTAAATGCTTTAATCAATCATTCAAAGCCTGCAAAATGTCAGAATTAAGGATGCAACTTCCTGGGCACTGAGCGAGTCAGGATCATATGAAGAAAATAATGTGTGAATTTTTCATTAAATCAGCATTACACACATGGGAACCAGATAAAGATTGCTGAGATAATTGTGAAGCTGACATTTACTAGCTTTCCAGCATGGATTTTGCATTCCAAATAATGACCTTCTTATCATAATACATGGAAAGGGTTCAGTGATGATGGTTGCTTTCTAAGAGTTGCCCTAATGTTGTTCTTGTTGGGCAAAGTTTAATAAAGATCACTTGTCTTGGTTACGTTGGAGCCGCTGCTATTGTGCATCCTCGTCACAATTTAAACCTGAACCTTCCCTTTATACCGGTCACCAGGGCTGCAAAGGTAGCAGTGTCATTGTACAGCAAGAGAGGTTCTTCTTTCCAAAGCCAGAGGCCAGGAGTCAGGCACTGGGACTGGAGAAGTAAGGTTGGGAGGACAACCTGTCCAGGTTTTCTTAAATAATTCGACGAAGAAAAATGGCAGGCAAAGTAGAAGACCTGCCCCTAGCTTTACTGCTGGTTTTGTTTCACAGATGTGATAAAGCCCCCCAAAAGCTCATCGAGGTCTCCAGACTGCTCTCCCTTGCAGCCTTCCTTCTTACATATTCCTGTCTCTGGACACTTGCAGGAGCCTGTGCTTCTGAGGCTGGGCTTCTGTTCTGTCTTTTACAGAAGACTGCAAAGGTGTCCAAGTCCTCTTCTTTACAGGGATCGTCCCAGCTTCTCTCCGCGAGGGCCAGGGACAGTTGCTACCTCGAATTCCGAAGCTGATGCCTTCCCCAGCCCAAAGAAGGCAGGGTGGAAAAGGGCTGCACTTCAGCTCCTCACCCTCAGTCATTCTACAGAGAGGGAAACCTGCGGCAGCATCCACAGGAGGGGAGCTGCTGGCGCCGGCGCGCCTCTCTGCAGTTCACCCCTGGCACGGTGTTTATTGAACGCAGAAACGCCCTGGGAATTCATCAGTGATGAAACGCTGGGATTTGGCTTTCTTGCTCTGGGCGAGTTCCTAATGGCCACAAGCTACCTTTGGGATGTGGCCGAAGATCAGCGCTCGCCGAAGGGAGCAGCCCCGACCATCCCGGCGGAGCTCTCCCAGCCTCGCCGTCTTTCCCAACTGCTTTTTTTGCCGCGGTTTTGGCTCTTCTGCTGCCACAAGCCTAGCCGAGCCCAGTCTTTTTTCATTCCTTTTCCCGTTCTGAAGGGACCGCAGCCTAACAAACCCTTTCAAGCCCGAATGGTTGAAACCCACCGTTCCGAGGCCTTGGGCTGCCCCTTCACCACGGTGAAGGGAGACACCGGGACGCGAGGGGTTAAAGCTTCCCCCACCCAAGCCCCGGGGACGGAGGCTGCCGCGCAGCTCCCGGGGTCAGATCGCTATCGCAGCGCCATCGCCCTGAGCCTCGCTAATAAACGGGGGCGGGGGCCGGGGCACAAACCTGCCCCGAGGTGCTGTGGGGGCGCGGCGCCTCGGGGAGCGGCGGGAGCAGGGGCCTGGGGCGAGCGCCGTGCTGCCATGCCCGCGGCCCAGGGCTCCTCCGTGACCGTACGCACGCCGCGGGAACCCAAACGCTGACCGCTCGTCATCCATGCGAGCACGGAGCTGTCCTGGAACCCCGGCAGGAAGCTCCAGCTGCAAACCCCCTGCACACGTCTGCCGGCAGCAGTGCGAAAGCAGCTGCGGCGCGGAGGCACCCGATGCCAGCGCTCCCGGCTGACCTTCCCGACAGCACCCAAGCCTCTCCCTGGCTCCTAGAATTATTTCCTTTTAAACTGAAAGTGGTGGCGATTTCTCAGATATGTGAAGCCAGTAGTTCTCACGCTGCAACATCATCATTTAAAGCAGTTTTGAGAGCCCCAAAAGATACTACAGATCTAACAGACAGACTCTACCGGGGCCCTGCAGTCTCTCCCGATGAAAGGAGACATGAAGCAGGCACAGCTCGTCCCTCCTGCAAGGGGCAGAACTCTGCCCCTGCAGCCTAGACTGCCACTGGCACACTGGGGCCAAGGCCTTGGACCTTCCCCAAAGCGCTACCCGGTGGGTAACAGGGAGGAAGGAAAAGCGAGAGAGTGGAGTAGGGGAAGGGGACAAGACAGGCACCAGGTACTGGGGTACTTCTGAGAGAGGGAGCAGTAGGGGCACAGGTTTTCTGGGTGGGCTGGAAACCATTCATAGACCATTGCGGACCATCTAGAGGCTCCCACGGATTTGCAAAATTTTTGCCCTCCCAAGAGTGGTCAACATCAGGTGAGAGGAGCCCAAGGCACTGGCTGGCCCACTTGAGCATGAGGGCACCCTCTCCCCTCCCCTGTCTCCCGGCCCCAGCAGCACTGCCCTGGCAGGACTAAGCAGCAAGACGGGCAGTTTTGCCATCCAAAGCAACTCACTGCCCTAAGCACTTGTCTGCTACCCGGTCCTACCTCTGAGGCTGATGCAAAGGAAAAATAAAGCTCCTGAGGCAGGCATGCAATGCAGAGAACAGCTCAGACACCTGGCAGCAGAGCAGCAGATCTCACAGTCTGGCCTGAGGCAAGGAAACTTGCTCAAAAAGCTATGGCTGCATCAGTGAGCAGTGCAGTCAGAGCATGTTCACAGACCAAAGCAGTTGGCATTAGCAACGTGCTGCTTGTGCTGTACCCCTTTGACCAGGGATGGTTTCCTCAGTCCAGATCCTCACCAGGCCTGGGAACTGACAGCCCTTGGGCAGCCTGTGAGCAGTAGATGCATTCTCACAGCCCATCTCCCAGCATGGCTTCAGCCAAAACTCCCCCATGCAGTGAGGAGGGACTGTCAGGACATTCACTGTGAATGCAGCATCCTTATCTAAAGCAAGGCCGTGCTAAGGTGTCCGCTTCAAGTCAGTGTTTTCATGTTATGTATTTCACTGACATGCATCCAGAGAAACTACTAAAATGGCACAGACAAGGCAATCATCAAATATGCAAAGCAGTTTCTTCACAGATGCTGCTGATAAACAACACAACCACATCACAAAACTGCACAGGCAGCCTAGGGAGCAAACAAGCAACGAACTCTGTGTGGTCTGAGAGCTGGCACTTGAAGGTGTTTCTGCATCTCTCCCAAGCCTGCTTCACAGGGCAGCTCACCAACTCTACATCGAGAAATTTCATCAGGTTTTGCATGCTGAATGTCAATGCGAGAAAAAATTACCAGTTTGGGGTCAAATTCTCATTTCAGTTGCTTCCTGTAGTTTTGCAGGAGTCAATAGGTATAACTGAGCAGAAGTAAAACCTGGCCAATAAAATATCCCAACTCTTAAGACTGCATGGAGCCAGAGAATAGAATTTTCTCTCCCTCTGCAATCTGCTACTCCTTCTTGACAGCTGAATCACAATAAAAAAACATTCAGCAACATAAGCAGAATTATTCTTCACTGTTCACCAACAAGGTCACTAAGCAGAGTAAAGCACTGAGGCCATCTCAAGTGTGCCTGCCACCAAGGACCCTTAGAACAGTTCAGTGGCATGGTGGCAAAGATCCTGAATTGATCAGCAAGGGGAAGGATCCAGCTGGTCATGCACAGCATCCTTGTGGGCCTAAGTGCTAGCAGAAATCAGGGGCTGCTGGTAGCACTGGGGCTGCCCCAAGCCAGGCAGGGTGGCTGTTCTCAATCTGAGTTGGGGAAGGGACTGGAAGGAGAGTGTGGCCATAGGGAGATATTGAAATTGCATTCGTGGGATGCAAAATAGGATTTCATGGCTGAGCAGGCAGCAGGGAGAGCTGCAGGGGAAAAAGAACCTGCTGAGAAAGGTTTCTTCTCTAGATCTGCAGATCATTAAATGACTGTCTTCAGTTTTCTGAAGGGCCTATGTTCAACTCCCTTTATAGGCGTATTTCTGAGGATCATAAACAATCAATGTGAGGGATTTTAAAAATCAGGCAAAGTCATACGAGTCCCAAGAGCAGCTCCAACGCCTTCTGTAGGAGAGGAGACTGATGTTCCTGAGATGCAAATATCATGCTACAGAGTACAAAATGTCCCCAACTGGCATATTATCCCACCTCTGCCCTCCCTGAGTTGTCCCAGCTCTCACTGGAGCAGACAACACCGGCTCGCTGGCCAGTCCTCAGCAGCTGGGGTGGAAAACTGAATCGATTCCCAAACTTCCTGTGGACTGCTCACTTCAGGCTGCCCTGGGCTTTTCTGTGCATCTGGCATCTCAAGAGGGATCCCACCACCTAGCCCTGCTCAGCCATCCCAGCTCCTGTTTCCAGCATCCTCCCTGCAAGCAAAAGCTCAAGAGAGAAGAAACTGTGGTAACAGAAGCCATTGTCTGTGGGTTCACCTGCACTGAGGGAAAGGTGTGTTGTGCCCTTTAACCACACCTGGTGAAAACAAGGCATTGCCTTACTTCCATCTGTGCTAGCAGGTCCAGGAAAAGAGAGTTGTGGGAGAGACAGAGATAGACCTCATCCTGCTACAGTATGGCAAGACCACAGAAAGCCTTGTCTTCTTTAAGATTTAATCCCAATTTGCACTGATGTTGAGCTAAGAACAGCTTTTTCTTTATTTGCCACATTCAGTGTCAGTGACGCTCTGTAAGAGGTTTATTGAAAAAATAAATCCATTAATTGCTTCTCATGAAATTTCAGAGCCTTCCTGGAACAAAGGAAAGTGCATATTTTCTACATTCACAGATTTCTGATAAACAGGCAAGCTGTGAAGCACGATGTTGAATTCTTGCCAGCCTTGTGACGGCATCATCCCCTGGACTTCTGTGAGCTGCTGCGCAGTGCCCCTACTGTGGGATCAGCATCAGGGCTCAGCAGCGCTAAATAATGCTTCAGCAGCTGAACAGGCTCAAGGAAGAAAACCAACGTCATCCCAGCAGATCATCTTCTCCCAGGAGAGGTCAGGGCATGGTATATAGGCAGACTGGGTGTATTTCCAGGTTACAGACTACATCCTTCCCTCAGTTGTGTTATTTTCATGCCAGAAATCAAGCTCTGATGATCTCGGTGCCTTTCTCACTGATTTATACCACTATCAGCAATGGGTGGTTCAGACCTGCAGTGCAGGAGGCCTCTGGAATGAGGTGTGCTCCACTGAGACAACAATGGTTGAATGTGTGAGCATAAATCCCCCCAAAACATTCCTGTGGGCCAGCTGCGTCTTTACTTCCAGCACTGCAGCTCCCTACCCTGCAGCTTGACAGAGCTCAGCAGACTGGCAATATTTCCTGGAGTATATTAAGAGAGAAAATGGAGAAATACTGAGCCATGCTAATTTATGATATAAATGAATAGGTTCAGCCCCTCTCATTTGGCTCATTGCCTGATGATGCCTGCAGAAAAACTCACTGGCTGGTAGGGCAGCAGCACCGAGCAGTTTCAGTGGTGACCAGGGAGACTTCATCAATAAGTGGAAAATATGGGAAAGATTTCACAGAGTGAGCCTGATCGTTGCCTCAGGTACAGCCCAGCATATCAGCTTCAATGGAAGTGCATTGGCGTAATTGGGAGTGTTGGCAGACAAGCTGGAGTGAATCAGACAGGGGGGAGGGAGTGTGAGAAGTCACCGGCTGTTTGCTCTGCCAGAGATTTCCACCCCCACAGCAGTGCTGGTAGAAACATGTGCCCTGTGCTTCATCCCTCTCTGTGCATCATCAGCTATATCTTCGCTACCCTCAGCAGCACCAGCACTGCTGGCCCTGGCTGATGGGGGCCCCAATTACAGTAGAGAGGGAGCAAACAAATACTGGGGAGAGGGTCTTTAACTGCCCTGGCTGTCTGATGAGATGCTAAGCCTTGAACTTCAGATTTGATACAAGTGGTTTTTCACTTAGCAGGGGTTCTGGCAACAGCTAATTGTCTGCTTCGTTCTGGAATGCAACTTGGGTCCCCTGCATAAGCCCCAAGCGTGCATCTTCCTTTGCCCTTGCACCCTGCAGCTCAGGTTTAAGGTTCATGGTCAACAAAAGGCTGTTAAAGCTCAGTCCCTCCTCATATGCCTTGCCACATTCCTGCACAGTATTTCTGCTCCTCTTTCTCTTTGTGTATCTTCGTGTAAGAAGCAGGATTCTGTGGACAAATAATACCAGGAAATGTATTAATTAGCCCTGAACCTTGCCTGATGTTGGGGAGGCATG
This sequence comes from Oriolus oriolus, assembly GCA_013400235.1. NCBI lineage: Eukaryota > Metazoa > Chordata > Aves > Passeriformes > Corvidae > Oriolus > Oriolus oriolus. The sequence goes on from VXBT01004941.1 coordinate 1,114,237, forward strand.
CTGCTTTACATCATCTAGCAATGTGAACCTTGGGGGTTTTTAGCTTCTTTAAAGGTAATTTAATAAGAAGGAACAGTGAGAGGCAGCAGCAAGTGACCAAAGGGCTCTCTGCCCTGGCTAGCACCATGTCGCACAAGCGAAAGTCGCTGTCGCAGAGGCATTCATTGGCAGAACAGAAGTAGAGAGGCAGCAGCAGTCTCCCACTCAGGTAATGACAGGGTAGCAGCCAGGATCATTGTCATATATTAACTAAGAAAGCAGAGACCTTCTGAATTTGCTGCACTGCCATGTTGCAGTGTACAGTCTGCTTCTCTCCAACGACCCACCGCTTCTTTCAGCTCCCCCTTTCTGTCACCTTTACTGGCACTGTGTATTTATCAGCATGTGCTGCAATCTCCTGTACTCCAGCTGGATCATTTATGCATGCAAGCCCTCTTCCCTTGTCACGAATTTCTGCTTCCTTACACCACAGGCTGGCAAGAGCCAGCTCCTATAAAGACTCTTTTGGAAACTAGTCCAGTGCCATAAAATCTATACTGAACTGAGCAAAGCTTAAATCAACAAGTGCCATCTATTTCCTGGGGTCGCACATTTCTTTGAGTTCTGTTTCAAGCCAGTGAAAAGAAACTGGAGGAAACAAAAGCTGTTTAGATACTTTCTGTGCTGCTGAAATACCTGTTTCCTAATTTCAGTCCTACTGTCAAACATAACCAAAAGATGTTCTGTTTTGCCTAACTGCAGTTGGGAGTGACTTGGCTTGGTATGCCTCAAGCTGGAGGATCCATGGAGCAATTAGGAAGTGAGGAGTCAATCATCTTTGTTGTTGCTAGACCTCGGTGCAGTGACTGAGGTCTGATTCATACTGACGCCGAGTTCCTTTTATATGACAGAAAATGCAATCAAAACCCTTGTCCATCGGTCTTTTCTGTTCTTGGACTAAGTAATTGATTTCTAGCTCTGTTTCCCATGGTAACAAGGCTCTCTGATCACCAGCTGCACGTGTTGGCCCTAATAGCTTTTGAATCCACTGCTTTATTTCAGCCAAATGCGATGGCAAGATTGAGGTCTGAAGGATAATTAAGTTCCTACAAGTTTTCTGAGAAAAGTCTGCATGTGGCAGACCCTATTACTTCCACATCAGTACCTTCACTGCAGATGGAAATTCAATGAGTATTGGACGCCAGAGACTCCACCAAGGGAAAAGGTCTTGTAAGAACCTTAACTAGCGGCAAGCTTCACCCAGGGCTTGCAATCACCCATTGGATCCAAATCCACAGGAATCCAGTGTTTGTAGAACAATTTGCTATTTTAAGGGAGCACAGCAGGTGTGAAATAGCAAACCAGTTCCACACAGAAATCCTTGGTAAAAAACAAGAGGATTTGCAAAAGTTGGTGACTGTTGAGCATCAGTGGAGGATGAATACTGCCAGCAACGTACAGAATGTAAATCAGGAAAATCTCTACATGTAAATATTGTTCCTTTCACTGATCAGCGAGACTCAGATTTTTACTCAAAATTAACTGCATTTCACTTCAAGGCAGTGTTTTTACAGTCAAGACTTCAACACTTCCCGCCAAACACAGCTCAAGAAGGAAGGTGGCTGGTCCCAGGTTAGTTGTGCAGCAGCTCCAAGCACTCACTGCAAGCATCTGCTGAGCTGTCAGCCCTGAACACATGATTCCCCACACTGATCAGGTACTGGATCAGGCTGGAGCATCCCCATATCTGTAGGTTGAGCTGCCAGCACAGCCCACAGTCCGAGGCTCATCAGTCAGCCCTGGCGCTGGAGGTGACAGGGGCAATGTCTCCTCATGCACTAACTACCCCTACACAACACAGGCAGTGCTGTGAGCTTCTGCTGTGCTCTTGCTAGGTGCTGTAGGGTCACGCTGCTTCACAGCTTAGCTGGGAACTGCCCCGAGTGGTTTGAGTCTCTGTGAGAAAGGAGACCCTGCCTCATCCTCAGGGAAATGTGGATGAAGGAGTGTGGTCAGGCTTACCTGTATGGAACACAAGTTGCTTCAGCATAAACATGCAGATGTTGGCCATCCCACTGCCCCAGCAGACTGGGCAAGGGCTGCTGCTTGGGAAGATGGGAGGGACTGCACTGTTGTACTGGGGTGGTGGAAAAAAAGGGTGGTTGTGGGAGAAACATTTTGTTTATTTAGGAAAACAGTGTGCCAGGCTGGTGCCTCAATCAGAGCTGTTAGGCTGGAGCTTCCCTGGGGTCAGGCTCACAGTGCTGTCTCCAAGCAGACGCAGGGCCAGGCCAACTCTGTACGGCCTCTTCGGGATTTAAGAGCAAAACACTGCAGGGCACCTGGGCTGGACCAGAGCACCTCATCCTTTACCAAAACACACAGCCAGCCCCCACCTGTGACACTTGCTTGGTCCCACCTGAGGCAATGCCCTCTCTGTGCTGGTATGTCATATATAAAATTTCACATTCTGCTTTCCAACTCCCTCTTGACAGCTCATCCCATCTGTCCCCATTTTAAAATTTCCTTCCCTCACTTTTTTCATTACTTCTTGTGTTGCCTCTCCCACCCACAATACAGCCTCATTTGTACCTGGTCTGTCCAGGCTTGTATGCAAAAGGATTAAATCATCATTTGCACTAGATCTAAAGGACGTCACTGGGCACTGGGACCTTAAAATATTAACTAAACTAGCTGCTTCATGCTTCAGAAGTCGTTTTTCCTGCATTGCAGATGGGGGGGGTGAGTGCTTGTGCTGTTTCCCATCACTCTTCCTCTCTGTGTGAGCTGCAGGCAGAGGGCGTGCAGCGTGCTGCTTGCTTGTGAAGAATAAAAGCGTGAGGTACACCTTTTCTTCCCTGCAAGCTGGAAATCCAGGGGCTCCTTTATGTTGTACTTGGAACATTTGAGTCAGGAGCTGAATTTTACCCACCGCCTCCAAACCTCTCTTCCACTGAGAGCACTGGCAGCAGTTGGGTGGGTGCACGCGACAATTTTCAGGGAGGAACTGATGCAGAGGTCTTGCATTCCCAGGGAGGAAGCAGCACGTCCCAGTAAGGGCTTTTCCACAGGTCCCTGCAAAGCAGTGGCCACAGAGCCTGTCTCTTTGTGGAACCACTGGCATGTGCCCATGAGATTTTGGCCTTCTACAATCTCAAGGCTGGAGCAATGCAGAGTAACTGTCACCTGGGCAGGCCAAACGTTCTCTGCCTCCAAGAAGTAGCCCAATCACGCTTGAAGGAAGAAAGCAGACTTTCAGCTGGGGCTGACTATGACCCCACAGTTAGTGAGCATTACCACACGTTCTGCCACCGATAAGAGGCTGGGACTCAAACACAGTACATGTTTTATTATTAAAAAATGCATAAAAACTAAAGACATGCTTCCCAGAGTTAGAGTCTATATGTACATCTGCGCTTCCTAGGCAGCTGCAGGGAGCATAACCTTCTGCCCTCACTGCAAAAGTGCACTGCACAGGTTTTTGTCACCCTTTGTTAGGTGTTATCTTCTCACCTGCATTTACAGCATTCCGGCTAAGTGAAGAGAAAACCCTGCACCGCCTGGGGTGTAAGATGGCAGAATTTGTATCTGTGACTGAGAAACCATACTGAATTTCTGGAGACACCTGTAGGACATCTCTGTTCAGTAGGAAGCTTTACAGAAAGGACCCATGCCCAAGTCCCAGGCTGAAATTCCCCTTCCCTAGGAAGAGTTCTCACTAAGGGTTGAAACGTGACCTCAATTTTATAGTTAGACCCCAACCTTACAATAAGCAAATACTGGGTATCGAAGGGTGGAGTGTTCTCATACCAAGTCTGCAATCTCATTTGACTTTTTGGTCCCACCTTTGCCAACTCAGCAAATGCTGACATTTGTGGTATTAGTTTGAGGAAGTGCAATGTGGAATCCTAAGTAATACTGCCAAGTTTTCAGCGCAGTGAAAATAAAAGAAATTAAGATCTAGCAAATATTTAGGATAAGTAGAGTAAGATGTAACTGCACTTCCTTGCTGGGAACCACTGCACAAAACAAATGCTGATTTATAGTAAAATATTAAATTATTAAAAACCACACAAGCACTTGCAGTTACAGTGAGTCTGACATGCTGATTGGAAAACAAAACAAAACCCAAAGAGCAAAACCATTAATTTTGCCCTGTCTGGAAGGCTGCAGTGATACTACTCCATGTTTTATGTGACTTTTACAGCATGCCAGAAAACCTCCTAAACAGGAAGGCCAGTGGTTCTCAAGCTTTTTCATCATGAAGCGTCTCTCTTCAGAAAGAGATCTCCCACTTGATTCCTTCCCCCGACACACACATCTTCCTGAAACTGATTTCACATTTCACTATAGCAGCTACAGTTCTTGGTTATTTGAAGAAGTCATAGGACTAATAAAGAGAATCATTTAAAGGATCCAATTTTGAAGCAAATGCTGAATCCGACTCCTGCTGAAACTGAGCAAGTCTGTCATTCTGTATCTCAGTCTTCTTCCTCTCCTGGAGGGCAGCACTTAGCATTAATTAGCACTGTTTCCCCATACTGCTGTTAAGTCCTCTCTACACTGCTTCCTTTCCATCCCTTTGAAGTTGGATTCTGCACTCACACAAGCCAGCTGCTCTCTCTCCCTTTGCATTTTAATGTCAGCTGCAAGTCTAGTCAGGCCTGAACTGGCATCAAACAGAAGAAAAAGAAAGACATAAAAAACGTACATGGGGAGAAGAGGAATGCTGGATTTTCATTTTTTTTTTCTAATTTCCTTGCTCACCAACACGTCTGAAACTCTTAAAAGAGCCCTGGACTGAGGAAGCGGCAAATGTCACTGCATGGAATGAGCCAGATGTTCAAATTCAGTGCTGGGTAGGAGCAGATCCGCTGATCAGTTTGAGAACCACTGAGGTAGGCAATAAGTCTAGGCAGTACTGCTGAGTGAACACGAGGGGAATTTTGCCCTCTTGTCCTGAATGACAGTATAAATACCCTCTGGTGTTTTCAGAGGTACCAGTCCCAAAGTCACGCAGCCAGGACTGAAGACAACATCTACACAAGAGCAAGCACTGACTGAACAGAAGGTGTATTCAGCTCTGCTCCAGCATTCAGTGAGAAGGAGCAGAGCACAGACTCTGACTGCCGCCTCAGCTCTGAACTCCTTTCAGCAGGATGTGGTCAACCTGTAACCCTACTGCCTCCCTCCCCCAAATCCAAGGGGTTGTTGGGGTTGCAGTTCTTCCAAGCTATTTGCCACTGCAGCCCACACAGGTGGTGAAAGCTACAAAAGCTGCCCAAGAGCCCTGGCCAGTGCTGTTCAAAGCCATTCCAGATCCGGCATCAGAGCCCCAGGAGACACAGCACCATGCTGCACGCATCCAGTCCCAGGGAAGCAGAGTGTCACTGCTATGTACAGGCTAGCAACTTTTCTCTCCTTCTGTCTCTAGCTCATACAGAAGGCTTTTGTCCTCCCCTTCTTGTCCATCTGGTTGCCTTTCACCCTCAGCATCATCTCCAAGGCACAAGGGGCTCATGATGTAGCGATAGTCACTTGTGACAGCAGCAGCTGCCCCAGCAACAGTCTCTTCAGCATCCGTATTTCCAAAGGAGGCGTGCAGGGCAGGGTCACTTGCAGACGCCTCTTTGTCCTTCCCAATGTTGACATAGAGAGGATCTTGACTGGAAGAGAGTGTGGACATCCTCCCACGAATCATTTCCAGCTGGGACCGGAGCACACCAAAGCTGGGGCGTAGCTTGGGCTCAGGATGCCAACATCTGCACATGAGATCATAGCTGCAAAATAGAGGGAGACAAGAGCACTGAGAAGTGGAGCAGCCATGCCCTGCACCTCTGAACAGGGGCTCTGGGCAGTGAAGCTTAAAAAGCACAGATACTTCCCCCAAAACCTATCAGCTTTGGCCTTGCACAAGTGACACAGCATGGATGGCCATTAGGGATCTGATTTTTTGTTTCTTCCCATTTTCAAGGGCATTCTCCCTTTGGTCAAAATAGTTACTCAGACAGTATCAAAAACATCAAAAGCCCTGTCAAAGTATGCTGAATTTCATGGTAAGGCCCTTGTTCCGCTGTCTCTAGGGAGCTAGAATAGGACCGCCAGTGTGACACCACCTAGTAATAGCTTTTGAATTTATTCACAAAAAGCACCCTCACAACCTCTGCCACAGCTGAAGCCATCCCTCCAAATTCTAGTTCAAGAGCAGATAAATCACAGGAAGAAAACAAAGATCAAGCTGTGGGAGGTGCATGTTATTTCCAGAGTATTCTTTCTTTCATGCCATGTTAACTCAGCGCTCCCAGAGTAACAGAAGTGTGCTGCTGTTGCTGCCTGACAGGTTGTCAACAGGACTGGAAAAAGGCACATTGGGTTTGTTTAGAGGGCTGTTAAAGAATGGACAACAGCTTCACGCTGGAAGAGGGATGCTGAAATGGCCTTTCAACTACAACAGTACCACCCCTGCACAGAAGACATGTTCAGGGCCATTACCAGGCCCAGGTCCCATCCTGCAGCCTTTCTCCTATGGTCAAACGCCAGCCAACTCAGCTCTGGCTGCCCCAGGGCCAGCATGAGGAGACAATCACTGGCTCTGTTGGCCCGTGCTTGGCCAAGGGAAGAGGAGCTCTTCTGCCCTGCGGCCGCGTTCGCAGCTCAGTGTCTGCGCTGGCTGCCCTCCCGCCGGCCTGGCCTCTGGCCGGAGCACTGCGCTGGAGCACGGCCAGAGCCATTGTCCTGCTCCTCTTTGTGCATCACCCACAAGACTGGCAGCTGCATTCCTACGGTGTTATTGTTGCCAGTTTTTCAGGGAACAGGAACAAAGCACAGTGCTGGCACTGAAAAACACTGCACACAAACGAACCTCAGTTAAACTTGTAAATGGAAAACAATCTGATACGGCCTTTACTGGGAAATAAAGCATTTCATGATAGGTTTTATTTTACTTTTTATATTCCTTGCTTGCGATCAGATTTACAAGACTGTTTTGATCTCACGCTACTTTTACAGAAAGCTTCTATGGTTCAGTTGCCTTAATCCTGATTTACACCCCTCACAAACAATAGAAATTATTCTAAATGCTGCAGATAAAACAGAAACTTCCAATTCTGTGGCACCAAATTAAATACTTTTTTTTTACCCTTGCTGTCAATCATTTGAAGGAAAGGTAGAAAACTACTGGCTGGACTGAATCAGCCCAAAAGTCCATTTTCCCCAGTATCGTATGACTGACAGAGCCCAGTAGCAACACTTGGGGAAGGCATGTAAGCTGAGGGTGAGCACGTAGTGAGATCTTTCTGGTATTCTCTCAGGTCTCAATAACCTGTAGCTAAAGGACCTCACAAAAGAGTGGTTGTACCTTTTCAGTAGTTTTTGGTGTATTTTTCTCCAATGCCCACCTAGTAGGTTTTTGAGTCTCTTCTCTACTTTCTGCATCTCTAACATCCTACAGCCATAAGCTCCACAACTTGGAACCAGAGGTACTCAGAGCAGTCAACATGCAGACATGTAATGAATTTAAGCAGTGATATAACAATGTTTTCATTTATACTCAGTAAAAGTTAAAATGAAGATAAAAAGAGAATGCTGAGAAGGTAAAAGTGTACGGCTTTAGTAACAAGAGTACAGATTAACCCCTACATGGAAAAAACAAAAAAGGAGAAAGCAACTACATAAAATAATCCACCATCAGAGCAGGAGGGAAGAGGGAGGAAAGAGGACTTAGACCACTAAAGTCAGTGCTCATAGTTATGTCTTGCATTGGGCACAACACACAGAAAATGAACTTGTTTGGGCCTCAGTGAAATGATTTCAACTTGTCCAGACAAGACAACCTTTTACCCTGGGATAAGTTATGGTGACACTCCCTGGGGGGTCTCAGCCCCATGTGAGGAGACCAGGAACCTCCAACTACCACCCATGGAAGAAGGGTTCCTGAGCAAACACTTCATGTGACCTGCTGGCCAAGACTGATCCCTTGGCAGCAGGATTAAGGCAGGAGCACAGGCTGCAGCATGTGGCTGCCTGCTGCCCTGTGGACTACCTAGGTCCTTCCTGTAAGTCTGAAAATGTCTGCAACCAGAATTTTCAAGATTGTCCTGGATTTGTTTCCAGATGTAATTTAAGGTGGGACACTGATCTACACAACTTTAGATTGTCCTATCTGCTCTCTTCTCCTTCAGCCTGCTGTTTCTGAGAGTAGTAGATTACAAATTTTGAAAACAGGGCCAAGCTTTGAAAGACACGTGAAGGGCACTGCCTCTGCAATCCAGTTTCCTTGTAGTCTTGCTAGATTGCCTCTCTATTCAGCCTTCAGGGTGTGCCATGGAACTCATCCCTTTGCTCAGATGCTGGCCTGAGAAGGCAAGGTGCAGTGATTCCAGAAACACAGTTTCCACAAAGCCAAGAACTTCTAATGTTGACACTGTTGAAACCATTGAGCCAAGTTTGCTGCTTGTGTAGCTACCACAGGTTCCTGGGAGTTCTGCCAGCAAAGAGTATCTAGCAGCTAACCCAGAGACTTTCTAGTGAATGGCTCTGTGTACTGGAAAGTGGACAGATTCAGATCAGCAACCCAGCCAGCTGCCTGTTTCCTTCCAGTGAGCCAAACTTCTCAAGAAATCGTATGTCAGCAGGGTGAGGAGTACTCACACATCCTCCAGGCACTCCGGGGGCTGTTTCAGCCTGTTTCCACTGATGAGGTAGTTGTAGATTTCTGCATTCTCAATGCCAGCATAAGGGGTTTGCCCTCGGGTCACAATCTCCCACATGGTCACCCCAAACGCCCACTGAAAGAGAACAGCACACAGAACAAGTGAACAGACTGTTCCCTGCTCGCTGGGCTTGGTTTCAGTATGCTCAGACTGTGCTGGGTAATGTCATCTGAGCAACAGTGATGCAAGGACTATCCAAACTCTAGCCAGAAAACAGAAATGACCCACCAGATGCTGCTGATGCTGACACATCATCTTAGGAGACAGCTGAAGGCCCTGCCCAGCCCCATCCTGCAGTGGAGCAGGGGAAGGTTTGGGAGCTACTCCTGTCTTCCACCTGCAGACCTCTCCTACTTATAGTTCTCTAAGGTATGTGGTATCAGTTTGTTGGTTCCCAGCTATAAGAAGATTTTGGTTTAGGCCTCACACATCAGTTTCTTAATTCATTTAACCAGATTCTGAGTTTCTAGTAATGTACAGGTTCAAGTGAAAGCAGAATTTAGCCAATAAGCAGGGCAAGGAACAAACCACTTATGGCTCACATTCATTTCTGCTCTACTCTGCACAGTTGTACATTTCAACTAAACTGCAAGGTTTGTGAGGTACAAAAAATTATTATTTTCATAACCAAACCCCTGTCCTGTGTCTGGTGTCAACTGGCTGAACTAGTGACCACCAATCACTAAACACTGTCTACAGTGGATGCAGCAATGGCTGGGCAACACAGCAGCCACATTACAAGGCACTCTTAGTTATCTCTTCAAGGACATCATGACAGGGATAACTGGAAAGGCAAGTCCACAGGACTGAAGGACAAAACTAGTTTGAAAATAGATCAAAAGGCAGCAAGGAAGAGGGAAGACGGTATCAGAAAAAAAAAAATCCCCAAAGGAAAATAAGTAACAATTTCAGATGAACGGGTTTAGCCTCGCTCCCCAGGGGCAAAGTTATGGGGAGTGTCTAAGCACTGATGTATTCAGATCTATGAAGTTCCGCCAATGCCTTCTGCAGCACAGAACAGCTTTGCTGCACTTGTACATAAGTGTGTGGGTTACAGGCATTTCAAAGGTCACCTTCAAACTGTCAGGCAGAAGAGAAAGGAAAAAGATTAAGAGTAAGAGAGAAGAAACTGCATAAAGAGAGGAAAAGGAAGAGAAGGAGGGGGGAAGTGACAAAGAGGACGGGGATAAACACTGAAAAATAAGGACAAAAGGCCAACAAGAAGAAAAGAGTCGATGTCTTCTGCCATTAACTGCTCTCATATATTTTTAGCCTTGAGTTCTGACAGCACCCAAGGCAGAGGTAGCACCATCCCTCAAACACGAGGTAAATTCCCTTTCCTATCACCAGGGCCTTTTCCTACCCTCAGTGGGACTCCTCCTCCACTTTAGCAGGAATACAAGTGGTCCCCAAATGCACCAGAGCAAACCTCACCACATCGCTGTGCGTTGTGTACAGATTGTCTGCCAGACTTTCCAGAGCAAGCCACTTCACTGGCAGCTTGGAGGCACAGCCCTGGCGGTAGTAGTCTCCACTGTAGATTTTCTTAGAAAGTCCAAAGTCTGCAACACTCACGTTCATGTTCTCATCCAACCTATGGGAAAGTTTTCACAGTTGAGGAAAGCATTTATTGGCTACCTCAGGCAAAAAAAAAAAAAAGTTCAGAGAACTGAGGTATATAGTTCACCAAGTATTACACAAAAGGAGAATGATTTCACCTGCTTGGTGACCAATGTGAAGTAGCTTAGTGGTCTCAAACTAGTTCCTTCAGGGAAATAATTATGACTAAGGAAGTAAGGAAGTGGCTGTGTTCAGATGGTCTACTCTCTTACACACACAAAGAAAACTCAGATACTTTCTGTTGTTTCCCAGATTATCAGAGCACATCTCCAATGCTCACTGCTATCACCAAGGCCTGACCTCCATACTGGCAATCCAAAAAAATCCTAGGGTGATTGCCTAGACTGCCTGTTAAAACTGCTTGAACTAGATCTGCAGCATCTTCTCTCCAGGCCTGGTTACTGGTCTGAATTGCTCTGTTGTTGTTTTTCGGTGGTCGGCGCCCCCATACTCTGTCACCCTCTTAAACCTATACACGTTGGCAGATAGTCCAAGTAAAGCCCACAAAGACTTCATGCTCCCGGGCCTCATAAAGGACTCACTGCTTTCTCCAGAAGATGTGCTGAAATAGACATTCAGCTTCCTCTGGAGGATGTCTACAAAAATAGAAAATCAGTATGGGTTCCTCATAAATGTCAAAGCAGGCTAACCCATCATTTTTCATCATGACTATCAGGCTCTTTGTCTGTACATCTGGACATTCAAATGCCTTTGGAAATCTGTGTCTCAATTTGGATTTTATTGGTTGTTGTGGTTTTGTTCAGAGGCAGAGTTCTGTTGTCACAATGAGTTGTTCCTTACTCCATTCTCAGGGAAGAAGCTGAGTGGAAAGGGTAAAAAAAGGACTTTTCTTCCTTTCAAAGCAGTCAAGGTAGTTTGGTGTCAAGAACACTGAAGTGGGATCATACAGTGTGTTCACCATGCAATTATTTTTAAAGGCATTCTCCACAAGCTTTCAAGGAAACTACAATTCTTATATTGTGCAAATCAAGTCCTCAAAATAGATACTGTAAATACAGACTTCAGGATACAATGAAAGTTCTTTTCTACTAACACAGCCAAACCCATTCCCTCCTGTTGGTTATTTTATATTGTGGAACAAATAGCCTATGCTGACACACAGCCACTGGAGTGGCTAATTACAAACACATATTGTAATCAACTCTATGGAACTCTATGTGCAGACCAACTGTGGAAAAGTTCCTTATAAAAAGGGTCTGTTTGAAAGCTCAGTGGGACTTTAGGAGTTGCTCCCTGCTCCCAGCAGCACCACCACACACCCCACCACAATGACTCTGACTCCCCTATGTCTATTGTCACTTAAATGGAAAGATCAGCATTCTTAGACAGGACCTCTCACACTTCTATCATGCAAAAAGTTTTTCATCCCTCCCTCACCCATTGTGGTCTTTCTTTTCTCTAAAAACCCATGAGTCACTTACATGCAGTTCCGAGCTGCGAGGTCCCTGTGTATGAAATTTTTTGAGCTCAAGTACTCCATCCCACTGGCAATGTCAATCATGAACTTGAGGAGTGTCTGAACAGGCAAGTTCTGTAAGAAATAACAGTTTGGCTTCTGTTACTGGAGGCTTTCAAGCATGTATGACAAAACTGCAAGGTTTGCTGCCACTTTACAGAGCAGGGTTGGGGGATACAGGGAGGGGATGGGATGGAATGGAGGAGCTGGTCCTCAACATGCATGGAATGAAATGCTTTAAGATCACATCTCACAACTTTCTCTGGTATTAAAATCCAATCATCTGCCAGTGCCTTTGGGAGACCAATCCTGAGCTGCTCCAAGTACATTCTCTGAAAATCCCCACCCTCCCAGAAGGAATTCTACAGTAAGACAGACTTACAAATGGGTTTTCCCCAATCCGTGACATCAACAGAAAAGCATGGAGGTCTCCGTGCTTCATGAAGGGCAGGATCACCATGGGAATTGGGAGACGGCCCTTGGGACGGCTTCGTAGACTGACTCCTGATGAGGACACACACAGCAAAGCGGGGTTAGCAAACAGATCACTCCCAGGGGGCATCTTACAGGCTGCTGCACCTTCCTCTTACAGATCTGGGGAAAATGTGCTGTTCTGGTGGGTAGATTCCATGCTCCAAGCTTCTATGACTTTATGCCAGGAGGTGGTAAGATGCCTCTAACCCTGTTTACTTCAGAGGCTGTACTAAGAGCCTAGTGCCTCTCAGCTCTTCTTGCAGGACCAACTATAAATGTTTCTATGATCACCCCACACCAGACAGCCCCAACCCCACGCTCTGCAGAGCAATCTCCACATTCTGGAAAATACCTGCACTCCAAAGTGTCCACCCACAAATGTCTTGCTTCTTATTCAGTATTTTGGAAAGGCACAATCTTCCCTCCTATTTATAGTCTACCAGCCCACCTGTTCACATTTCACAGCAGTTTAGACATGTCTCAGCCAGCCAAAGTCTCCCCGATGCATTTGCAAGAACCAAAGAAAAAGCTTAAATAGGAGATGGTTGTTACTGGTGTGTGAGGGCAGGTGTGGGGAGCATTGCACACACTCCGACTCCCTCTGGGCATGGGAAGGAGCAGTGCTGACCTGTGCAGCAGCACAGAGGAGGCTGCACCAGCACTGCTGGGGGGAGTGAGGCCGTGTGGGATAATGCAGGAACTGGAGGTGCTCTGGCACGAGCAGCAGTGCTGTCTTACCGATCAGCTTGGTGACGTGAGGGTGGTCAAACTCCTTCATGCAGGCAGCCTCTCGCAGGAACTCCTCAATGTCAGTCGAGGTGAAGATGTCCGCTGGAAAAAGTGACTGTAAGTTTACTTTCTTTGTAGGTGGCTCCAAGGGACTTTACAAATAATGATTATCAAAAGCTTGTTCTTTGTGGCACAGCACATCTTCTCAGACCTATAGCTAGATAAGGCATTTTAAAACAAAGCAGAGCCTGACTCTCCCTCCTGGGATGGGCAGCAGTAAGCACATATCAGGGACCTCCGGTAAATTCGTTCTTGGCAGAGTAAAGACCCGCTGGTTAGCAGATCTTTTCTCAGTAAGAACTTTCCTTGGAAGCTGTGCAAACTGTGTGGGGGTTAAAGATGTAAGGATTAATTAGGTAAAAGAACCTGAACTACAAATGTCAGGGAGAGGAGACGTCACACAAATGAAAGAAAATTTTGAAACTGAGGAGATGGTCTTGGAGCCCCTGACTGGCACAGCAGGGCCCAATTAATCTCTGACAAGGATGGCATGACAGATCAATGTTTTTATGTCTCTTAGCATGATTGAGCCTTATAAGGTGCTAGAGCTAAAATTTCTTAAATTTTACTACTACTACTGGACTACTACTGGACAGACAACAAAACATTCAGCAGTGACATACATCAGCAAAATTTTGGAGTAAATTATTTCTCATTGCTATGACTCCAGATTTATGGCAATATATCAGTATAATCAAGAAGTATCCCAGCTGACTACTTCCACCACTGCTGCTGCTGAATTTAGCAAGAGTCCTCCAGTCCTGCTACACGATCAGACTCAGACCTGCAGGGGAGTATTCACATTATCTGCTTTAGGCAAGTAATTTCAATATGATTCAGAAGACAAAAAGGAGGTTCCCTTTTTACAGTCAGTGAAGAAAGGAAGGTGCCTCTGGAGGCTGACATATTGTTCCTAAGTCAGATGCCTGAAGGGAGATATTCTGACTGCACAAAAGCTTGCAAACTGATTAGAATTATTGTTGAAACTGGATAAAATGATACAACTTACACTAGAATGGTACTAGTGTATTTAGTGCAAGCTGTTATTCTGTGAAGCAAACTGAGCTCCAGAGATAAGTGAGTGTGACTGCTTTCAGTCAGTCACACCTAATTTTTGCCTTACAGGCAAAAGGGATCAAATAAGGTAGGTTAACATGTACAAACACATATATATGCACGTTTCCTTTGATTTATACCTATCTCTTAATTGCTTTTCTTGTTACAGACTTCTGCCTGATGAATGTGTTAGTTGCCCTCGTTATGTACACTCACCAAATGACAAATCAGAAGAGAGCTGGACTGCTCAGTCAAATGTGCTGACTGAGATGTGTTAGCTTGTCACTGCATTCAGCCCAAACACTCTTCTGTTTACTCCAGGCTACGTGCTTGCAGAAATACTGCTTTTACTGCTGAATTATTAGGGCAGAGCAGACCTGTCTGAGCTGTCTGTGCTGCGTGATGCAGTGGTTTTGGTTGCATTCACCATGTGCTATGTGCTGTAGAAGCAACTAAGGGGGTGTAGGTCCTTTCCTGAAGAGCATCCACTGTGAAAAGACTGACGTGAAAGGGATGGGAGACAACATGGGTAGAATGGCTGAGTGGGAAGCTCAGAGAGGAACAAAGAGCATCAGGGGTATTTGCTGAGAATAGGACACACAACATTTAATCTTTCCAAGCTCTCTTTTCTTAAGTAATTCAGGCAGCGCTGCTCCCACATACCTTTCAGCATCTTCACTGCCACTTTCTGGAAAGAGCCATCATCTAGCTTCAGTAGTGCCTCTCGAACTGAACCAAACTCCCCTGTAAAATTACCAGAGTAGGCAGTGAGGGAACAGCTTCTTGTGAAGAAAGTGTGATTCACAGCAGGTTCACTTCAGGGGTCACTGGCAAAGAAGCTGAGTAACCATAAGAAATGCTTCATTTTTCATTCTGCAGTTCCAGACAGCAGCTTTCAGCATATGTGTGTCTAGAAGAGATATCACTACCAGCAGACAGAGATCACTGTGCTGGCAGTCCAGAAGGCAAAGGAAAACAAGAAGGGAAAAAAGCAATCCCTGACCAGACAGATGATGCAGAGACAGAGTTTAAGCTGGGATCACAGGCAGACATTTCTGGGGAAGCCATGTCATGAGGGATGAGTCTGAGGGAGGTTCTGTTCAGAGAGGAGGCTGTTAGCTGGAGCAGCAAGTGGATGGGTTGGCTGAGGAAGCTCTCAGTATTGACAGCCATCAGAGCTGAGCAACGGTGCCAGGACTCAACCATTTGAGACACAGTCTTATCACTCAAAACTCGCAGCTGACCAGAGAAAACATAGGAGTATCTACTTGTGTGTGAGTGATATGCTGATTCACAGAAGGCAGTGTTTGCCCTGGTGTGTTCTCTAAGGGAGATAAGAGGAAATGCAACAGGCCAAAACCTCTTCAAAATATTTTAGCCTGAAGAGACTTTATACCACAGCCTAAGAGCCTCTTTGAATTAGATCTGGCTCTAGATGATTTGCTCTCCCTAATTTTGTAACCACTTATCCCACCCAAAATGCACTAATATGGGGAATTTTGACATTGAAAAGAAGGAGGCAAAATATGGCACTCAGGACACCTACCCCAGAAGCATTGTCTTTCCACTAGCTTGTCACCAGCGTCCTTCACTACTCTATGGCACATGCTTGCTTCACACAAACCATGAGCAGTGGGTCTGACCACAAACCAGGAGAATGGGAAGGAAAAGGTATTTTGGGCTGCTTCCATACTATGGAGCTGTTGCTCAGCTATGGAGTCAGCAGAGCCCAAGGTAAAGCAGTTACATCACCTCATAACCCCTAACCTGGGGTTGTGGAAGTGGGGCTGACAACACAGACCAGGTCCTGCCAGCTGGCACCCCCACACCAAGGCCATGCCCTGGGGCCCCTCTGCAGCCAATTTCAGTTTGTTACCTGCTATGGGGGCAGCCCAAAAGGGTTGAAGCAGGATCCCAGAAACTGGCCAAGAGCTAACACTCACAAACAGATGACACAGCTGTTTAATTACTTAGCATTGTTATCCCTCTGAGACCACTTTTGCAGGAAGGTCATCTTCCTGCTCTGAAAGAAATGCATTTGTTCTAGGAGGGATGGAGTGGAAGAATGCTCCCTGTGGGAAAGGGTCAAAAAAACATGCAATGAAACTAGTCTTATAAAGAAAAAGGAAAAGGTGAAGTTTAATTGAATATTCCTTTGTTTAAATGTCTGAAAGAAATTCACACACCAGTGAATTAACACTACTTTGGAAAGCTGAGCATAGACTGCAGTTCATGATTGTGCAGATCCATATTATAGGAATGGCTTAGCCAATATCCTCTTAGCTATGCTAAACCTCTGAAACATTTTATCCCAGCGGAAGGGATAGTTCCATTTAAATTTCCATCTACAAGCTGGAGAGAAAACAGGCTGCTTGTAATTGCTTCTCCCTACTCAACAGTAAAAGTAACACAAGTAGGATTTTCAGTGTAAAGCCTCGTTCAGTTTTGGTTCTTACCCTTGCCCAACATTCTTCCCAAGGTGAACTGCTGTTCCTGGATTAAGACATCTTTGAGTTTTGTCTTCAACTCATCACTGATCCCTATACTCTCCACTGGAAAAAAAAAAAAAACAACAAAACAAATGAAGCATCAAATAAGGGATGTTTAAATATTCTGTCACAACATCAAGAGTCACTCTTCCACATCCTTTAGCCTCATCACAGACAAGAGGCCAGTAACTTTCAACCATCAGAAAATGTACTTAGAGTACTTAAATGGAGAGGGTGTGATAATACCACCCTCAAACACTCCAAGAACAACAGGAATACAGAAATAATGTAAGTAATGCTAAGACAAAATCCAGTCTGAAGGGCCACTGACAGACACCAGTTCATACATCTTAATTAAAGTCGATGGAGCTGCACCATTTTAGTGACTGTCTGGAGCATCATCCTAACCCAGCTATGCAGTGCTGTCAGAGAGCCATGCCCTTCCTGAACCAGGAGACAGAAATGGATCACCTTAATGGATCATCTGGCCATTCCTGGGACTCAGTCTCCTGTTTGATAAGTTACTAATTCCTGAATTTCCAAGACTGATTAATCAAATATTAAACTAATATTGTTAAGCCATTTTTTATCTCACCACTGGATTATATTCCAGTCGAAGGAGTCCCTGTAGAGTGAAACTGGGGCAGGGGAGTGGCGAATTTATGTCTTGCATTAATACACACAATGACTGTAGCTGTAATTAGCAAGTGCTATGTAATTGGTATGGCAACAGCAATTCTGGCCTTTCACCTCTGCAATTCCCAGTGTCTAAGCCTCATTGTAAATTAATCTCATGTTTTTGATCAAGAAACATCAGTTTCAGTGAAAACAGAGAGAGAAAACACGCATGAACACAGCTTCCCAGGCAGAATTACTCAGGTCACTTTACTTACGTGTTGCTTCAATGAGCTCTGGGCCCTCCCTGTTGAAAGACCTGGCAGCTCTGAAATGGACTGCTGGATCTCCTCTGCCAACCACACTGCCAAAGGCATGGCTAGAAGGCAGAAAAGACACACAGGGCCATGATTACATGGGCCATTCACTTCTAAAAGGGTGTGTTGGACAGTATGGATGACTTCTCGTCCCTTGCCATGTAAGTACTGCAGACTGTTTTGTTAAAGAGGGTGTACCTGGAGAGGAGGAACAGTGGGTTTATGCTGCTTTGCTGATGCACCTACAGCCTTCCAAAACAGGGGAATCACTCCTGCCAAGTGCCTGGGAGAAGCTGCAGGTTGGGACAGGTTGCAGGAGTCACTTAAACAGAGATGCTGCTGTGACAGGGAGGTCTGGGAGACTGGAACCTTGTTTGCAGTAGGGGGCAAACCACAGCCAAGTGTCAGAGGTGATGGAAAGGAAACTACTGGAGATCCAGAGGGTCCTGGGCAGTCAGGAAGTTACAATCAGCTTATAGACTGAAAACCAGCATGGGATAAAGGGCTCAGCCTATAACAATACAGATGTTTCATCTGTGGGTCTTTTCTCTTTGAATCTCCTAAGCAGCAGTGCTAAGAATTACCTTGATCAAGTTCATATTTCTATAGTCTAATAAGGCCTAGCTATTAACATAACATTTTTTCTACCGTGTTTTTGGTGTTCTCGTTTTGAAGAAAAGGCAGGCACCCCAAAACTATGGAAAAACCCTAGTAACAACAAACCCCCCCAAAAAATCCCAACAAAAAACCAACCAATACAGTTATCCAAAGAAATTGCCAGAAGTATTCCATCCACAATGATTTTTTGAAAAATAATTGAGTCAGAAGCCACAACAGAAGAGAAAGCAGAGATCTCTCTAACCAGCACAAGAAGAAACTCCCTTACCCAAACCGAGTTTCCTTTCTTCTTTTTCGAAGGAGAATAAGAGCCAGGGCAACAGCTGTGACCAGAGCTGTGAGAATGCCCAATGCCACAGGAACCCAGGACGTCCCATAAGGAGGTTGTCTCTGACCACCTAGATGATGGAGAAAACACCAGTCAGGAAACAGAAGACTGTCAATGGTAAACAGACCAATTTCTCCGTTTGCTTTTAAATGGGAAAGTCATGCTGCTGGACCTGGTGGATCTTTGTATACTGGAATTTGGCATAAACAGGTACTCAGCCAATCATCACGAAAACTAGCTCTTTCTCACAGCAAAGGCAGAGCAGATGCATCTAGCTGTCAGAGACTATCGGTTTTGGGCCTCGAGAAGGTAATAGGTGCTGCACCAGATTACACCATTTTACATGAGCTCATGATCTGGGGCGCTTCAAACTGGAGCTTCATGACAAAAAGGTTGCTTAATGTGAGCATTCTGTGTGCAGGTTTCACCCTGTCCTGTTTGAGACAGACATCAGAACCGTGACCAGGTTACACAGCACTGCCTGAATGTCAGCAACATTTTGAACGACAACAGAGAAGGACAATTGCCTCATGGCAATCTGGTTAAAAATATTTACGTTTTTCCTCTAACCCCTCCCACAAAGAGAAGCACCCTGAGAGCCTTGGTATTAGCTGTAACTTCACAATGTTTTTTGGTTGGTTGCAGCTTCTCAATGTCTTTCCCCAAAGAAAAGGTGAATTTTAAAAAGTCCCCTGTGAGTCAAGAAGTAAGTTAGTCAGCCTACAGGTTCCAAGACTGAAATAATACTTGCTCCCAGAATACCTATACTTTTGAGTACAAAATGTCTACAGAAGAAATGGAGATGCTGCCAATCTGAGCAAGCTGCCAGGCAAGGAAGATAAGCAATACAGTAACGAATAAAAAGAATATTATGTATGCCTGGCAAAAATGTGATAAATTAATCCAATTCCTTGAGAGATTTCTTACTCAAAATACAATTACTGAAGATTAAATGTGAATTTGAATGGGTTTATTAAAATCTAGGATAACCCTCATATCTCCAAATTGTTTAATAACGAAGAAGAAAAGGTACCAGGTCCCTGAGCACCTCCTTCATCTTCATGCTCGCCCTCAGCAGCTGACTGCCCTTTACCAGAAGGTAAGGAAGAATCATCTTTGATGATGTAAGTAATCCTGTCATACGTCATGGCAGTATAAATAAACCTGTCCTTAAGAGATGTTAGGTTGATGGGCTGGAATTTGGATGAATCTCTGCACAGATGCATATGAAAAAAAGTCAGACAACCCTTACTGGCAGAGTCCTGGCAGGCAAGAGGCTTCTGGGGCTTGATTACCTGCTATGCTGAGGAGCCTTACCATCCAAGTTTTTGAAGAAGTAATATTAGTCTAATAAACAGGTAGAGCTTAAGGACACAGAATCGTGGACCAGTGAGGAAGCAGACTAGTACTTCTCCACTTGAAGCAAATTATCAGATCCTTAGTGCTTATTTTCCAGTATCTTATCTCCTTCAGTGACTCACATGTTCTTTTACCACCCAGAAGGCTTTACAGGCTCTGGGTCTTATGATACTCCCTCTTGCTGCAACTTTCAGCCCAGCCTTCAAGGCTGTTTATGAGGAGGGAGAGATCAGAATCAGAAGCTGTATTTCTCAAATACAATAAAGGTAACTCTGACCCTCTCCACAATTCCCAAGCCAATCACTTGGGCTGTTTCTGCCTAACAATCAGGGCAGAAACAGCTAACAACACTGATGTAAAAGGTCCTCTCTGATAGTTAACAATAAGGTTTCCTTCCCCCTATGGTGAGACAAACCTCTCTCAGCTTATTTCTCTAGTCTCTGTTGGCTGCCCTGATGAGAGAGCAGGGATTTAGGTCAGCTTCTGGGGAGCCCCTCCAAAAGGAGTGTGGATGAAAACAAAACTAAACCAAATTATTCTCCCCGTTTCTAAACTGCTGGAAATCAGGAGCCCATCCCACAGTTTATAGAAAATGTGTCAGAAATAGAAATGAATGTCGAAATTCACTGCTTCTCCTCCTCTGCCCCACACATTGTTGCTTCCCACTCGTGTCACTGAGCTTGAGGGAGGCTGCAGCCCACAGGTTGCCTCTCCTCTCTCAACTCTGTCTCTCCCATCTCCTGCACTTTTTCGACCAGCATATGCCTTAAGACTGCATGAGGCAGAGAGAAGATAGTGTTACTAGAAGAGTTTAGAAGGGTATTTAGGAGCCCTTTGATGATGAGCCCTTTTATTTCACAGAAAGCTTATATCTCAAAGGTGTGCAAAGAACATAATCCAAGAGTCTTCTCCTGCCTACAGTCGTGAAGATTACAGATAGGGAAAAGCTATTAAACCATTCTGTTCCTTGCTCTGCAATGAAAAAGGAGGTTTCTACTGAGAAAGTTTCTGAAAATATTGAAACAATCTTTGTTAACAGCACACAAGATCTCTGCATAAGTAGGGTGGAGCTCCCACTAGCTTTGCTGTGATGACAAATTCGACTTAAAGTTTATACGAGCTTAGTCATCCTTATTGCCGCACTGGGAGCTGGTCAGAAACCGCCCCTGGCATTTCTCACATAAAGCAACCAGTGCCAGTTTGCTATTTTAGGAAAGGAAGCAACTTATGTTTTCTACCAGGCCTGAAACAAAACTGCAGTCTTTCTGCAGCTCTGCTGCTTAAGGCTTGTCAGTGTTTCCACGGTGAACTTTTACTTCCAGCCTGTTATGCTTGTGAAGAAATATATGTGCTTCCAGACAGCATTTGGCCAAAACAAGCACCACTCCTGATGCTACTTTTTTTGAAGTGGTTTGCAAATAAAAACAATCAAACAACAACATATACTGCTGTCAGGGTTATCCCATTCCAGCTCCCTGTAAAATGCAAACCCTACACATTCCCTGGGGCTTCTTGCCAGTGATGGCCGTTTTCCAAAGGGAACTCCTAGTTCTTTCTGATACTTTTTTCTGTATTTGGGTGCCACAGAAAATCTGTGATCAAAAAGTAGGAAGAAAAAACTGATGGAGCCAGTGACCAGCCTCAGTAGGTTCAGCCCTGAACCTCCACACCCCTTCATTCTGTTTTAAATAATTTGAGGGCTTTGATCCCACAGTGACTGTGTGCTCACACTTGACCTTCAGTGCTGACTTTGTCACAGGAACTGGGCTGCGAAAGGACCTGAGTAATGTGCATGCTAAAACCAGCATTAAATGCACTACTGCAAGTAAGAATACAGTTCTCTATTGGTTGCTCTGCCCATATCCCCCACCTCCTGCTTGCTTGGGAACTCTCCTCTAGAGTTCCCCTGGCATCCCTAAGTGTGGAGGGATCAGGAGAGCTCAATGTCCATGTGATTCCTCAAAGACATGTGGAGTGGGAAGATAGCAGCAGCAGGTGGGTCAGCATCAGAAATTAAAGATTTCTACCTTGTCCTGCCACAGGCATTTGGAAATAGGAGACTGTGCGATTTTTGTATAATCACACCTCACTGACTTCTTATCACCAACCCGTATCTTTATTTGGAATGTCTTCCTCTTAGTACTGTCACAGCTTCCTTCACAAGCAAGAGCATTCTCTCCCTCCTCCCCATCTCCCCCTGTAACATCCTGCCCCGCTCCATAGCCTGACTCCCATTTCCCACTCACTGTGAAATACAAGCAGCAAGCAAATCACCCCAGGTGAGCCCAACTGCCCTTCAGCATTAGGAGTGCACTCCACAGGTGCATGTTCTTTGCTCCCAAAAAACCCTTCCATGTGGTCCAGATTGCATGGTACAGCATCTGTACCATCATCTTCCTCTTCTACCAGTAGCTCAGCTTTTCCACGGAGGCAGCTAAACTGGTTTAATACAAATACATTCAGAAAAACCATTATGAACGCCCATGTGGCCATGGTTTAAATCAGGCTTCATTAAAACTAGTCAGGAACAGCATAAAATTAAAGAAGAGAACCTGTGTTAGAGGAGTTTTCTGTCACGTTTACTTGTGTAAATCTGTGTAAACCTTCATTTGCATATTTTCTATTATGTCTGCCCTTCTGCTCTGCACTAAGTACAGTGAAACCCTGTTCTAAGAAGACATGGTAGAGGCCAGAAGCTGTTTTGTTTATGCCAGCTCTTTAAAGATTATTGAATTTCTAGTCTCCTTGATGAAGTGTGCTGTTGTAAAAGCCCACAGGTCTCAGTAAGTTGTAAGCACTAAAAACAGCAGTCCCAGTATTTCTGACTTTTTCCCCAAAGTGAAGAGAAAATAGTGGACACTCACCCATGACCTCCTGGGCTTCAAGCAGGAAGAGGTCACTCCAGGGCCCGCACCCTGCAGAATTCAGCACACACACCCTGATAATCAGGTCTTTGAGAGGATTCCACATGGTGAGATTGGCTTTTGTGTCCTGCACAATCATCTCCCCCTGAGTGCAAATGACAACACACTGTGAGCTGTCTTAAAAGGCATCTAATGTAAAACCTCACCTTTAAACCAAAACAGTACCATGTACTTCACTGGCACTACAACAAAGGTTGGGAATTGTGACTCTGGAGTCCTTAGCTCAGTTTTGCCTGAAATTTGGGCTGTTGTCTTGGGTTTCTCTTCCCAAAAATTGGTAACAGTTTCCCAAGGCATAAGGCAGATAGGAGGTTTAATAATTTCTTCCTTTGAGGTCCTCCCATGCACGTTGCTATAGAAATATGGCTTTCTCTGCTATTAAAAGATATACCTCCTTCTTGTGGTTTACTGTAAAGCATCTGGCGGTTCTTAATCCCAGGGAGGAGTTTGTCTGTCTGTTTTAACTTGCTGACCAAATCCTAAATGGTTTCTGAATTTCAGCGCCAGTTTTCACTTAGGATGGCAAGGCCAACACATTTTCAGTAGTTTTGTGGATCTTCTTCGTACAGCAAACCCATGAATATTTGGCTGCCACCACTGACACAGTGTAAATTCAATGACAACTCAAAACACCATCACTCAAAGTCAGTGACACTGACCTAGTGTGAAATGGGTCATACAAAATAGGAAACAAGTCTCTTTTCCCTCTAGCTGTCTATTATTACAGGCTTGCTCTTCATTAATAAGCACTGGGTAAATACCTATTAGGAGTTAGAAACCATAAGAAATGCTGTGAACTTCAAAGGCTGATAGATACCCAGGAAAAGTCAATGCCAAAGAACAAATGAAAGGCCTTCTACCCTGTCAGGATCCTTTCAACTCCCAAAGTATTAAGAATCCACAACCTTCTTCCTGTGATTTCCAGCACAACTCATTCACTTGTTAAATACACCTTTGCTGCTGGGATTTGGAAAGCCAAGGCCCAGTCACAGGAGAGAGAAAGCCCAGATCCTGCACTGTCTGAGCTGGACAGCCCTAGAAAGAGTCAGAGAGAGACCAAGTGGATTCTCTCCGTGTTGTCCTTCTTGCACAAGGAATGGCAGAGAACCGGTCTGTCTGCAGATGAACATTCCAGTGAAGGAATTCTGAATATGCCAGGAAGGAGGAAACGGTCCTAAATCTTGAAGTCAAATACTGAGGCATTCTCTAAAGTCAGAATAGATCCATTTACACAAAAGCAATGTCACCAATCTAATTCCCTGGTATGGATGAGGGACCTTAATGCCTAGAAAATTTAATATGAACCTTCTGCAACTCTGTGTTCAATGGCTCAGTACCTTCTCAATCTGTTACCTGAGTTACATTATCCTGAATCCATTCCAGTCTGTATCCCAGGACATTTTCTTTCAGCACATCTGGAGCCACACCTTCCCACTCCAAAATTAGACCAGGATCTCTTTGAATAACATGGATATTTTGAGGGGTGCTGTTTGGAGCTGAAAGCAGAGAACAGAACACAATCACTCTGTGCAGGAAAATAAGGCACTATCCACACTGAAAATGGGAGTTCCCCCCACTTTCCTGAGATCATCCAGAAAAGACAGGGTGTGAGGGGAGAGAACAACATAGCACTCTGTGGCTTCAAGTGGAGAAGACAGGTCAGCACCCCTCATTTCTCTCAAGATCCCAACAGAGCTAATGGGACCAGCATGCAGAAGCCCCATGGCTGGGTCAGCTCCTGTACTCTGCATCATTTGACTGGGTGCTATTGTTTTGTTCTAGGAGACCCTTAGAGTGGATGAGCAATCCAACAGCACAATGTTACCCGTATCTCAGAATTAGCAAGGAGTTAATGACATTTCTAATCTGTCTCTTTTTCAGGTTCAGAACTGCTGTCCTGTTCTTGTCTGCTGTTTATTACCAAGCTCCAGGGTCTGGAAATAAACCCTGTCGGTGAAAGGGGAGCTGCCCATCTCATTGCTGCACCGCACACGAACGCTGTAGTTGGTGGAATGCTTCAGGCCTTGCACGCCGTAGGCAAAGGGTGGCACTGGGGTGACTTCGGTGGAGACCTCCTGGCCATCTGGTGACTCAGCTACCTGTGCCACAAGTGGAACAGAGACGACTGTTACCATAAACAATATGACTAACGTGTCCATATGGGTAAGAATCTATTTAATTGTCAGTTTAGGAATGTGTAAGAATAGATACAGTACCAGTGATGCTTAAAATACTGAAAAGGGAGTTGTCAAACTAAAAGTCATGGAGTGACATCACTCAGGCAGTACAAAAATTTTCCACCAGATGAAAATTTGGTTCCATATTTTAGAACATTTCCTTTCCTATGTTACAATTTCTACAGTTGATTATTATTCCTTTAAAGAAAACTAAATGTGCTTGTTGTTTTGAGTAGCAGCAGCTGGCTTCTGAGGCTTGTTTAAATCTGGGCAATGAAAACTGGTAGAGCAACTTGCCTGTTGCCTACTGTCACCTTTTGCCAAACTCTTTTTCCCAGAAGTTTGTATATTTTCAATTTTGTAGTGGATGAGAGACATGGTAGACATAGGTGGCTTGGTTCAACTAACCTGTTTCAAATTAAACTGAAAAGAAACTTCTTACCACTCCCGCATCCCTTCTTTTTCTTTTGTTTCCAATTCTGAGCTTTAAAGCAGCATTAATGTTAATTTAAATCTGGTATCACTGTGTGCTTTTAATGCACAGACAGGTTCAGTGTTCCTACTTTTGTACTGACAACAGCAGAAATCACTGCATAGCTCCCAGGCTCAGACTTTCCCCTCAAGTGCACGTGAAATAGCAAAGCTGAGAGTAAAAGCAAGATGTACTGACAAAAGCGAAGCAGTCATATGGACTTTATGTATTTTATATGGCAGCCTTTCTCCCTTTCTCACTACCCTTCCGCTCCCTCTCACATACACTTTTGGCACACTGATTTATTTGGCTGGTGGAAAGGAAGAATCTCAAGTTTCCTGAACAGAAAAGCATGTTGTTGTCATTATCAGTGTCATCCAAAGCAGGGAAAAAACAAGACAACTTTTGTGTAAAACGCTGTCTGCTGGATGATGTGTTTCTGTTCAACACTCCCAAGAGCTGGTGCTCTTGCATCTGCCCCTTTCACACCCTGGAACTTGGCTTGTGTTAACAGTCAGAAAATGCTGCCATTCCCTGCCCTGTCCCCAGAAGCAATCTGCTTGTCTGAACACGGTGCTCCTGGGGCACCCGCTGCAATGCCCGAGTGCCAGAAAAACACAGCAAACTTCCAGTCGCCCTTCTCTTTCTAGGGGACTCCCAGCAGCAGCGCAATCATGAGGAGCCAGGAACATGTGCATTTTCACATGGAAATGTAGGTCAATGCCTCACACAGAATCTCTCAATGTGGGAGTCGGAGGAAGCACGGTTTTCTGGCAGTGCAGGGCCATTGCCAAGTCACCCCGCTCCCAGACTCAAACGCAGCAACTCTGTCCTCCACAAATAGAACAGAAAAGGCTCAGAAAAGGGGTGAGAGACTGCTGAGTGGACAGAAACTGGGCTGCTCTGATTGAGCCTCTTTTCCACACGCCCCATCCCCCACCCCTGCCCCTGCCAAAAGTGAGAGGGACAACTTAAACCCCAGAATTATTAGCATTGTAGCATGCAAGCCAGAGAGAATAGGCTGTTCCAGCTGGAGATAACTGGCATTGTAAAACAGAGGAAGAAAACTATTTTCAACTGCGAACAAGAACAGAAGCAGCAACAAAACCCAGAGACCAGGGCCAGCTGCCTTCAGAAGTTCTTTCTGCCAGTGAGTTAAAACTAGATGATGGTTTCTTTTATTTCTGAAATATAATAAACATCATAGCATGAAATCTCTGTTTTCCCCTCCCCAAATAAAAAGAGGACTGCAAGTAAATCAGCTAGACTGCTTCCAGCATACCTTGAGTTTATAATCCTCCTCTGCATAGTTGGCAACACCCCATAGAAATTCCACTCCAGCTCACAATGCTGCTGTAATCAGGTAGGGAAAGCATAGGGGCCTGGCAAATAAATCCATGGGGAATGAGCCTAGCTGTGTTTGCACAGCCCGCTTTGGGTATCACCGTTTATTTTCTCACTTGGTTACCTGTTCTTTGATCTGATTCTACAGCGAAGTATGCAATGATAGAAACTAACTGTGCCCGAGTTCGGACTCATACCATTGCTCTCAGGAACTTCAAGAAGCAGACCAATTTTTCAGAGATGTGGAGTACTCTGCACCTGGCAGAGCTACAGAGTATTATCAAGCTTCATTTTCTGGGAAGAACTCGTCTTTGACAATGGAAAACCTATCAAGATTTAGAGACAGGGCTTAAAATTGCCCTGAAACATACAAATAGGCCTGATCTTGTATCAAAAAGCCCAATCTGTCTCCTACCTCCATCATTCCTACCTTTCCTGCACCACATCCTATATTTGCAAGCTC
Source organism: Oriolus oriolus (assembly GCA_013400235.1). Classification (NCBI taxonomy): domain Eukaryota; kingdom Metazoa; phylum Chordata; class Aves; order Passeriformes; family Corvidae; genus Oriolus; species Oriolus oriolus. Next base: position 1,141,449 of record VXBT01004941.1, read on the forward strand.
CTCATCCCTTGGACTCATTGGCATGTCCAAATTCCAGCACTTCCTCTGGTGTCTCACAGCACAGGCCTGATTTAACGTGGAGTCACAAACACCAGCACTGGAACAAGCTACCGTGGGCCACTGCTCCATGCAGGAAGGGTGAGCCCCCTGCAGCCACAGCTGCTTGAGGGCACTTCCCACAGAGTGCTGTGTGCTTCGTGTGTGCTGCAGCGTAATAACCTGCACGGAGCAGCTGCCGTGAAGCAACTGATGTGATAATCTGCTGGCAAGGAGAACCTGGCCAGTCTTTAACACTTAACTTTTGAGCATAAAGTTCATGGCCTGCTCTTTGGCACCTATATATGCCCCAAGTTGCCTGCTGTTAAGTTTTTATGTTTTAAGGCTGTGAAGTAAGAATTGAAACACTGCTAATAAGACGGGAGAGCGAACAACGGCCCAGGAAATGCTGTGGCTCAGGAGAGTCCAGTTATTCACACAGGGCAAGGCACAACCCAGAGAGGCCATACCTGAAGAGTGCAAGAATGGAGGGGTGCGCGGCCATCAAATCCTGGCACCCAGACCACGCTGGCATTGCTGCTGGTGACTTGGCTTACAGTTACATTGAGAGGCGGGAGAGGCATGGCTAGGAAAGAAACAAAAAGACCTTTCAGTGTACATAGAACTGAGCAGGTATTCACATGGAAAGGGAAGAGCCTTGAGCTAAAAATTATGCAGTGAAATCACTAACAGAAATGCGGTACAATATCACATCTTTAGAGAGTGTCCCTGACTGCTGTGAATGAAACTATTATTTTAGCATTGAACAAGCTATTGTCAGACATTCTCTCATTGTCCAGCACGCTTGCTGGATGCACGCAGGCAGTGGTCGATCCCTTTGACAGCAATGCCAGTGTGTGATGTTCACACCTTTGCTACTCAGCTCTCTTCCCTGCCCCCTCCATTGCAGCGCATGACTCAGCCCTGCACACAGTCGCCCGTGGACCCACATTGTGAACTAAATCAGGGCTTTAAAATCCCACCTCGGGTTCTCAGGCCAGCCTGACACCAGCTCTGCCAGCACCAGCTGGAGGGTGGTTTGCTGTAGTGACCTGAACACCTCAGAGCTGGATTTGCAGCAGACTGCTTCGTGCTGCCTCCAGGTGTCCATTGCAGACTCCCACTGAAACACCCTGGGACAGAGCCTGGACTGAAAACTGCCTCCTCAGGCTTGGGATGAATAAACTCTGTTTCACAGAGGGGAAATTCAAGCCAAAGGGAGTGCCTGCCACATGGTTGATACCACTCTACAAATTAAGGGCAGCGCCAGGAACAAAATCAGGATTCCAAGACTGGACAGTTAATCAGATGCTCGTGCTTCCTACCACCACAGCACAGCACCAAACTGCTTGGCTTCCTTTTAGGATCCTTGATGCTTCCCTTTGACTTCTCCTTCCCTCTCACTGTAATTCCACATAGTTAATTCCTATCCTTCCGCTCACCACCTCTTTTTCACCTCTGAGTTTTCATTCAGGCACTTCCTGACACTCTTGACAAAATTAGAAGCTTCATGAATACTAACCTCTCCCCTGACCTTTTTCTCATTTTAAAAAATTCTACGCTGATGCTGTAATACTTTTCCTGCAGCACCTCAACAAATTGTACCCTCAGGAGTCCTCTTTCAAAAACCCAGCCTCAGGATGAGGCTCTGCCTGCAGATTGAGTTTTCCACGTCTCCTGGGCTGTATCCATCAGAGAGCAGCAACGGAAAAGTAATTGCAAGCCAGGATTTCTCCAGCTGCATCTTCTACCCTGCCAGAGCACCTCTGTACTTCATTGCACCAAGGACAACCACAATACTGCTGCCTTCAGCATCTCCACAGGGCCATCTTGCAAAAGAAATGCAGATCCCAAACACTCAGGTTTCTGCAGAGGGCCTGGAGGAGAGGAATAGATGGTGACACAGATTAACCCTATAAAGCTTTTGTTGTCTGGTTAACCAGTTACCAGGAGCCAGGTCAGGGGCCTGCCACCTAGATAAGAACAGGGCATGTGGGTGGGAGGTGGGGCAGCAGACCAAGGATCTGGGATGGAAGCTGGGCAATGAGTTTTGTAAGTTAACTTAAGACTTTCCTGCATCTTTGTTTCACTCTCTTTTGATGTCAGTGTTCGGGTTTGTAAGCTCTTTAAGGGAAAAAAATCCTGCTTTTACTGCTTGCTTGGGTATTGCTGAAACATTGCCCATAACTCAAGGTTTTGCAGACACACTCCTAACTTTTGGGTTTAGCAGCATGTGATTTTCAACGCAGGATGGTAGGCCCGAGGGAGGTACGTGCTGTGCCACCAGGGAGAATAGATAATCAACTGCTAACACAGCCCCTGTGTAAAGGAGACAGTGGCTGAGGAGGGCTGGCTTGCAGCACCTTCCCCTAACTCTGCAAGCTGCAGAAGGGCCAGATGCATTTCCCCACCATCTCTTGGGAAAAAACTGTGGGCGGCTGTTTCCTGTTGTGCTCTGAAACACGGGATACAACCCTAAAAGTGTTAGCTGCACATATAAAGGAGAGCAAAGCCTGTCAGAAAACAGGACCTTGAGTGTTAACATAATGAGAGTTAACTTCCTCTGTGCTTAGAGAGTGGCTGAACAATGGGGCTTTGTACGTGGCTGGGGACTGTGGGCTACAATAACAGTAATTTTCTGCTTGGAGTACACCCAGCACATTGTGGGCACTACACTGAATAGATAATGAACAACAACAGGAGCAAATAGGAAGAAATGTTAACAGTTTGTCAACGTCCTAGCAAAATATTTGCCTCTGGAAACACAGAAGAAACTAATTGTTTAATAAATTGTAGAAAGATTTAAGAGACCTCATTAGCAGATGGGTTTGTGTAAGAGAGGAAGGCCCGGAACATGCATGTGCAGACAACTGCTCCCAGGAGTAATTTCATTGCATTCTGCATGTTTATAGGATCAAGAACTAAATAAACATTATTTGGGCCTGCCCTATTTCCACTGTGTAGGAGCTTTGCTTAAATTTTAACAGGGCTGTACTAGATCTTACAAGTTTTTCTATTTAGAAAAGCCTCTTCACTCAGGTAAATTTATAACTACTTTTTTAGACGTACCTTTGAGGTATTACAGACATAACTTTTATGACTCCAGCACTGGGCTTGCTATTCAAAACCTGATTTTTTGTCTCTAGGACATGCTACATACTGGTGCAATGTTAGTTGAGTCAGTTAACCTTGCTCTTTCTCAGCTCTAGAGCATGTGTGTGTGACACCAGTGTGAGATGTCAGTATGTCCCTCCTAAACAGGCTGTGTGGATTCATTAGCTGATGACTGACCCCTGAGGAGCACTTTTCAGCTAAACATAATTGCTGGGAAATGAGAGAATTCTGAAGTCTTTACTCCTTCATCTTATTAATGGTTCAAAAAATAATAATCTGTATTAACATTAAAAAATTAAAAAGCTTGTTTATGCTAAATGTTTTTTCAAATTACGGCTTGATGAGATTTTTTAAAGTGTAATGGCTTTGTGAACTAAATTCTATCCCAGGATAAAAATATCCACAGAAGATGTATTCCACAATAACTAACTCCCCTGTGTAGACAAGCCTTTAAGGCAACAACTCCAAATGGTTTTAAATTAAGTTATAAATCTTACTAGTCCAACATTCTGCATTCTTGGCATAGCAGTAACCACAATGTCCTGAACAAAAACACACTCCAAGAGCAGTAGATTACAGCTGGAGTTTGATCTGTCCTTTAATGAACATTAGCTACTACAACTGTGAGTTCTGGTACTGATACAGACATAAAGGATTGCTTGTATTTGTGCTGAGCAATAAGCTACCACTCGGAACAAATGATTTTTGTGCCATGCCTCTCCTGGAACTGATGATCGTGTAATTAAAAGTGCATTAAAGCATGACTAAAAATTCAAATGCAGAAGCATCTCAACATGAAGAGGAGGGGAAGAGCTGATTGCTCTGATTACCCCTGTTTCAGTCACCTGGAGGAACAGAAGAAATGTCACATCAGCCTGGAGACTTCCAAATGGCAACTGGTCATGCACAGGCTAGGAATTATTTGTTTTCAATGAGCTTTTAAAGAGCAAAGAATTAAAAAAAATAAAATTCATAAACCCAGCGTGGATGAGCAGACCTTACTGGCCACTGGTGATCACCTTCCTTGACCTTTTTCAGCATCTAATGTGATGCTAACAAAAGCAAGCAGAAGTAATGGCCTCTTTAGCTCTAACAAGACCCATCTATTCCCAAGAGGGAAAGATTTCCCTGCTGCAAGTTTATATCAGCTTCATCTCTCACAAACAATTTAATTGCCCCAGCTCTCTCCTTTTCAAGGAAAAGCTGTCATTTGACATCACATTTCCACTCCTGAATCAGATGTGGATTATTCTCAACAGCCTGGGATACGGCCCTGCATAGGAAGTGGGAACTGCTGTTAGAACACAAAGCATTGTTTTGACTGCTGAGAGCTCCAACTGGTGCTGGCAGCTCTGAGGCAACTCCTTGCATTAAGGAGACCTACTTTCCCTCCCCAGAGAGCAAATCCGAGGCCCTTGCCCAGTCTCCTGCACCCAGTCTCTCACCTTTAATTTGAACAGTGGCAGTCCGAGACGAAGACAATCCCTTCACGTTGTGAGCTTCGCAGGAGAAAACTGTGCTTTGATTAATACCTGGAGATCAGCCAAGAAAAGGAAAGGAAACACAAATAGCTATATAATCCAGCTTCCACCTTCAGCAGAATTTCAATTATTTGTGACATCCAGCTCAAGCTGTACAGGCAGTTGGAGGGGTGAGCTGGGTGCCAATCAAAGGCATGCTGATTTCAATGTAAGTAATGTGCTAAACGCATTTTTAATGGAGGGACTGTGGCAATGTAGCAAAGCTTTCAGGGAAGTGTCAGAAACCGCTGAAAAAGAAGGATGAATCTGTCAGGACAGCAGGTCATAGTGCTTAGGTGGTAGATGTCTGCTTCTCACATTCTGGTGAGCATCTTAGGAGCAAGGATTGTGCTGAACTGTGAGCTTACACAAAGCCCGATGCTTTGGGCCTCAGCCTCCACCTGAGCAACATTCATCTTCCAACTGGGCTATAAGCCCAGGCAAACTTCCAGTCAAATGCTGCCCATTGCCAGTCAATGCCCACCTGTCCCTCACCTTGCATCAGACTTTTGAAAACACACAAAGGAAGCGGAAGTTAAATGCTACTGAACCAGCACTGAAACACTTTCCAGGGGTGATACAAGTAAGAATGTCTTCTGTGAGCATCCATCCATCCCATGGCATAATACGGACGTGTGGCTGCTCCAAGATGCATATAGATATTGCAAATTAATCAGAACTGAGACAGATCTGCAAGGCTGCCTGGAGAACTGTGTCCAGCACCTATTGTCACGTGACTTGGCCCTCAGTTGCCTTAAAAGGCTCTATCTGTGAAAAGTTAGAGATTGGCACACTGTGGGCATACAGTTTGAGAAAGAAAAATATTTCGGAGCTGCACAGAGCAGCTTGCGCTGTGTCTTTGACCTTTGACTCATCTCCCAAGCCTGACACTAACAGCACTGCAAAGAAGGTGCAATGGAAGAGAGGAGAGAGTGCTGTTCTCGCCCCCGTGAAGCAGAGGAAGATGCTGCCAGCAGGCCAAAGGCCAGGCAGCACAGCAGAGCAGCACCTGATGTGGTAGGCCTGTCCCAAGACAGAACCTAACACAGCCCTGCCCCGAGGAAAATACAAAACACACCACAAACCAGGAACTGCGTGTTCCCTAGCACCATGCCAGCACTGCTTTCCAAACACAGCATTGCTGAACCTTCTAAATGCCTGCTTTCTATCCAAGTACTCTGTTACTATTTTCTTCAGAGCGTGATACTTTCCTCAGAGAGCAATGCTTGTTTTCTTACCAATTGTCTTTTTTGACATGCTTTGGTAATCCAACCGTGCAGGTTGTGTCCTGCTACCTGTTTTCAGCTGCAAAGGCAAGATATGCCTGAGGGGCACCCCAAACTGCACTGAAAGAGGGTGTGCCCAAGGGACATCCCAAAGAACACTGGAAGCAAATAAAGGTGCTGAAGACACTCAATATATAAAATAGCAATTCCTTTGCAGAATCACTAGGAGTAGATGTCCGTCTTCAAGCCTCCAAGCCACTGCCCCCCAACAACAGAAATATTGTGAGGCACCATGGGATGAGTTTAGTGGAGGAAGAGTGACTTATTTTTTTATTGTCTTTTCCCTCTTGACTATCCATCTTTTCAGTTTCCATTTCAACAGGCACATTATATCATAAGGGAGCAGTTTTCATTTCCAACTTAGAACAGCATCGGTGGCTATATAAGAGAGAGAGTAGATGATTAAAACCATTTCAAATCACAAATCATGTTTTGGTTTGTGTATAAATAAGATTCTAAGGGAAGCCTGAATAGGACTGGATAGCTCAAAGGATGGCCAAAGGTGTACAAAAACTCCTGGGTGTAACTGTATTAACACTAATAAAGAGGCCCCAGAGATGGCTCTTAGTAGTAAGACCTTTTCTTTCTAAATAACTGGTTCAACTTTGGGTCAGGGCTGCTGAGAATAGTAAAACAGCAGCAAAGAGAAAACATAACACAAGGCAGTTGGACAACTAACTAGAATAAAGTTACTTTTAAGAGGTAACTACAAGAATAGCTGCAGTCAGTTCCTGGTAGAGATACATCACACTTTTCTGAAAGCGGTCTGAAGAGAGGCCCTAACACCCACTGGCTCCTGAGTTTTCCTGCTGACCCTGCTGGGGAAAGCTCTGCCCTGGGGCAAACCTTGGTCTTGAAGGGTATCAATCAGCTCTGATACAATCACTCCCAAAGTGTCAAACAATTACTTGAGGCAGTCAGATTTTAATGATAAGAGCATCCAGCAAGCCTGAAAGAACAGAGATGGGGGTGGTAAGAGAGGGGAAAGCAGTGTGTGACAGGGCTGTGCACAGAAGGAGGGGATGGCATCTGTTACATGTGAACGCTTGGAGAGTTCCAAGAGAAATGGCACCAACAGAGTCACACAATATAACCATGAACACCCTCCACGAGGTGGAACAAGAGGCACCCAATGCATCATCTGTTCAGTAGCATCTTTACCAAGAGCGCCAGTCACACCCAAACTCCGTGTGCCTCAAGAGCCTGTGTGCCTCAAGCCAGCAGAAAACACACTGAGCAACCATCACCCCTAGAGATAATCCTTGTATTTGATAATGACCACTGAACCCTTAATGCAGAGTTAAACACCACTCCCACACTATTTGGCTACCCAATGTACAAGGCATGATCAGAAGAGAGCTCTCCTCCTCTCCTGATGCTCAAAGTGACCCCCTGCAGGGGCAGCAGCCTTACCTGACACATTTAAGATGGAGGGGGAGACGTCTGGAAGCCCCACTCTGGAGTCTCCCATCCACCAGACAATTGTCACTGGTTCAGGGGGACCAACAGCAGCACAGGCCATATGAAATGGGGCATTAGGGGACACGGACACATCCTCAGGTTCCACAGTAAAGTAGGGCACACCTGGAAAAGCAACAGACAATTGACAATAACTGGAGCAACTGCCCCTTGTTTATTTCCACTAACACCAGTGCCCAACACTGGACATCCATCTGTCCAGCTGCTGTGCTGAATCCGACGCCCTCTAAGCCCTTCACAAAAACCAAGGGTCAGATACACTGGATCACCTCAGGGCACGAGTGCCTAAACACTACCACTAGAAGTCAGAGAGAAAGAGTGCTTGCTTCCCACAATGCCTTTGAAAAAACCACTTTCAATTCAAGACTCCCCTATGAAACAGCTTTTAGAGGTAGTATTTTCTCAATTTTTCAGCTGCGGAGATCGGAGTTTAAAGAGGCAAGAGTCAATAACTTTAGTGGTGGCAGACACCACTTTAAAAGACAGCTAATCCAGCCGCAGACACTTCTTGCCACGCATTAAAAACTGAAGCTTGAGAAAGCGTTGAACTGCCGGCTTTAACAAACCCATGAATGAGGAAAGAATCCCCGCGGTGAGAGACTGGGAGCATTTACAATGCTCTCTCTGGAGCTTAATTGACTGGAGATGCCTTCCAGCACACTCTGACACAACGACAACTGGGCTGCCTTGGAGCCAGGGGTAATTTGTTTTGGAGCTGAAGGCTATCCACGGACACAGCTCTCTCGGTAATTAGCTGTTCCCCACCATGGAAGGACTCCTGGTTGGTACAACAGGTCTCAGATCAGGCCCATGGGGAGCAAAATGCAGCTGCAATGCTATCTACCTTAGGTCATCTCTAAGTGGCAATAGCTGAGTGTAATTCGACACACCAAGAGATGTGGTTCCTCTTACGGGCAATGCGAAAACTCTTGTGGTTTCAGTGCTCCAAACCTGGAGCACAAGTTTCACCAGCCATCAGTACCAGTGCTGACCATACAGGACAGCCAGTGGGTACTCCTGGTGATTGGTGGAAGAGCTGAAGGCTCAGAGAAATGTCCAGTTCCCTTCTGTACAGGAATCTCTGTGTGTCAAGCACTGCTACCACCAACTGCACTTACCCCAAAAGTAGGTACTCTCAGCTGGAAAAAGCATGTTCTGGAAGCTGCTGATCTGCTGCCTCACAGAAACAGAGGAACAGACAACATTGTGCATTCACATGCTGAAATTACACTGTCCCTGGCCAAAGATGACAGGCCCGAGGGCTTCCACTGGAATGGCAAATGCTGAGCACCTCCACCAGCAGGCAATCAATACAGGTGCCTAAACAGGGATTTAGAAGCCTAACGCTTGACATTTCCCCCAAGCTACAGCCAAAAGTGCTTTTCTTAGTCTTTCACTGACTGTGCAGGCACTGTTTGTGTCTTTCAGGTGGCAGTTCCTTTGTGCCTTCCTTGCCTCCTTCCTTTAGAGCAGTCAGTAAACGAACAGACTAAAACAGGTCTGAATCCAAGTCTCTTGAGGAATGACAGTGCCTATCTGTGCAAAGGCTAATGTTCAGGACAGGTATATGCATCGTCATGGCATACTGCTTGCTTTTGCTGACACATTTTCCTTCACTTTTTTATTGCATTCCTATATAAACCATAAAAATGAGTAAGCTTTTGAGATACCAGCTGCGACACCTCTGCCTGCTTTGCCCTCCTTGTCCAAGGAAGATCAGAAGGGAAAATAATCACCGTTTCTCTACCTGTGAGCAGGATCCCTGCCTCCTGTCCATTTGTCATGACACCCACCCAAGGTAAACTTTCAGGAAGATCCTGCCCAGCCCAGCAGGTTTTCTCACTTTGGAAGCAGCTAAACAGAGCAGACAAGACCACAATTAAAAACTTTCATAGTTGAGGGAGTGCAGCTGACTCATCCAGCTGAGGAACTCGCACTGCCCCTGTCCGTATGTTACCTGGGCAGCTCGCTGCCTGTGACACATTCAGCCTCCCAGTTCCCGGTACAAGAGGTGAGTGCCAGCACGTCCCTTTCACAGATGCCCCACGGAGGCACTGAGCAGCCAGCAGTCAGGCAATCAGTGGCAAAACAAGGAAATGATCCCAGCTATTCCCCCTTCCAAGCCAGCACCCAACCTATAAGGCTGATTTTTACATACAGCTCAGTTTTGAGACAGTGCTACTTCAGGGGAATGTGTCCCTACAGGTGTGGCTTGGTCTCTGACTGTAGCCACAATGGGGGCTAGCAGCCCCAGGAACAGCCACACACAGTCAGAGGTGTAATTTCAGACGGAAAGTTCTGTAAGAAACATAATCCCTTTTTTTACCACTCCACAGTGCGCCTCTGAGATCACCTCTCCAGGCATCAAACACTGTCATGTTCTCAGTAAGGCCAGAGACTAGTTTCTAAAGCAGGAAACAGGTTCAAAATAATTTTGTTTTTGTAAATTCTAAGAAGTGTTTCATAAGATCAAACATTTTTATTATAAAGACAGTTCAAATACCACTGCTAGAAAATCTGGCAGGTACAGACTACCTAAGCAGATCTCAAGGCAGATATTATACAGCATAGAAATCCAGTCAAGCTCACTTAAAGTTAGATCACCAATAGTCCACATTTGTTTGTGTGCCACACTGAAGTGTGTCAGCACCTTCTGAAGGCTGCAAACCACCAGAGTAAAGATCCTCTCTCAGTCAGAGGACAATTGTTATTGATAGAGCAACCACTGCTAGACAAAGCTGGCACACCCCGGGAAGAAATACACAGAGATAACAGTGAAGGTGGGTCTGATAGGCTTTTGCATTCCCAGGTGTTTTCTTATGCTAACAGCTGACACATTTTTAAACTCCACCCCTTATCACTACTTGTTAATTTTTAATTTTGTCCACCAACTCCCTTTACACATTACTACATGCCCAGTTCAAGTTTAACTACCTTGTGACATACTTGCTTTTCTCATAAAGGCAACTGGCTGCACTTTTTTCACTTCTGCTGTAAGCTTTGGCCTTCATTCTCAACACACTCCACTTTACCTAACTGCAGCTGGTTTTTTGTGACTGATACTTTTTGCCTGTGCAGTCCAGAAGGGCAGCATGTTTTCTTCAGACAGCTTAGCACACTGTGTTACCCAGTCACTCCTAATGCACCCACCAGGCAAATGCAGCCACCTCTGGAACAGGCCATGGCAATTGGATAGAAATAGAAACTCTGCACAAGAGAGTGTTTTAAGCTGTAAACAACGTTCTCCAGTTGAAACTACACGTGAAAATTTAGGTGGACAAAAGCCTGGGATTCGTGGAAGGCAGAATGTGTTACTCTTCTTGTGAGAGCTGCTATGAATGTTTCCACGCTCTGAGTGAGCAAGACCTTTGCTGTAAAACACCCAGACCACATCACCTCCCACGACACCCTCCCTGCCCCCCGCTGCTCAGGACTGTCAATTCACCTCTGGCCCAAAATGTTACCATATACATCCAAAAAACTACTTCTTGCTGCAAACGCACTGTTTTTGTCAATTTCTTCACCAAATATGAAGCCATCCTATGACTACTAGCTTCTGAGGATCCAACAGAATCATGGCTCAAGGGAAATGAAGCTAGAGAAAGTAAGAAGCCACCAATCCACACCACCTTGGGTGACTTTTGGGCAGCCACATAGAAGCAATTCTCATCAGACAACCCCAGACAGAAAAGTGCCGCATGGAGCAGTCACAGCTACGAAGTGCTGATGTACAGCACTTCTCACAAAGCTCACAGCTGGGTTAAAACTGTACCTTGCCCACAAAGACCTGTTTGGCTGATACACAGAAACAGGCTGTGACCCTGTTTTGAGAAGTGGGTTGGACCAGATGAGCCCCATGGATCCCTTTCAACCTGAACTATTCACCATTCTATGAATTACTTAGAGATGACCGCAACAATGGATTTAGAAGCTGGAAAGAAACGTATTTGCATGAAAAGATCTTGTTTCCTAACATGCCAAAATAAAACCAGAAGGCAGTGAACTGACAGCTCTGCTCTTTGAAGCAGTTCTCCTATTTCTTACTCCTGCTCTGTAGCGATCTCCCTGCAGTTAGCAGCAATGGTTCAGAGCCAAGAAGCCTGTCACTGGAGCAATCTGCTCTCACCACTTCAACCTAGAGCATATTGGTGGGTCAGCCCTGAAAGGAAACCAGCACTACTACTCCTCCTTACCTTCCACTATGAGCCACACTTGTTGTGATTCTTCCTTCTTCCCCCCGTTCTCAACCTGGCACCAGTACTTCCCAGAATCTGTCCGCTCGACGGATTTCAAGCTGAAAAAAGTCAAAAGCCATATCGATATTTTATGTGGATAAAGCATGTTTTTGCCCCAAGGACCCTCCAGTGTTTGGCAAACCAGATGCATGGAAAACACCCACTGAGACACAGCCAGCTCTGGGGAGGAGATCAACAGCCAGCCAGCACAAAGCACATGGCAAAACAGCAGAGATGGGAGGCTCCTCTCTAAAGTGGGCGGAGAGAGTCCTCGCAGAGCAGACAGTCTTCCTCCAAAACATCCTCGCAGAAAACCAGTCATCTGTGTCCTCTGAGGATAGGAAGGGGTCATCTCAGTCCTGAATCATGACTCTAGCTAGCCTTCAAGTGCGACAGCTCGGCCTACAACATCTGAGCTAGCAGGAAACTCCACACTGCAAACCTCCAGCGAGCTCGACTGCTTTGCCTCAGGTGACACAACCCGCAGCAGCCTCCCGCGGGAACAGATGGGTCAGAAAAGGGCCCCCCTCGCCTCAACTGCGCTCAGTTCTGATCCCAAGAGTGGCTCACTCTGCAAAACTCCTTGGGCCTCCCACTTTGTGATTTCAAGGGGTTAGGCTGGTGCATGGTGAGCAGAATTTGGGCAGAATTTGGTCCCAAAGCAAGAAGGTCTCAGCTACCAAAGGCACCAGGGTGACTCAGAGCCTGTCAATGCACCAGTGCTGACTGCTCCCCGCGGGACGTGCAGCCATGCATCTGCTGCCATGCAGGGATCCTCCACAGAGCTGATGCCCACCTTTCTAACGCTAGCAGTCCTCCTTGGAGAAGGGGAAGGACGTCTCAGGAAGGAAGACAGAAAAGGGAGAGCGTTTGCCAAAATGCACAAAATGGACCCACTACAACCCGACTGTCAGAGCTGGACCTTCAAATGGCATCAGCTGTCCTGCCCATGTTCTGAAACACAGTGATCACAGCAGAGAGTCCCACGTGGGTGGTAGAAATGATCTCTTTAGGAGAAGAAAGGAAAAAGGAGAAAAAGATTCAGATACATCCAGATTTAGCAACCTAACTTATCTCTGGTGGTGCAGAGAGTTCTCAGTGGAGTAAAACAAGAGACGAGAAAAGAGATTAGATTGAGATTGTGAAGGCCAGCATTGACTAGTGGAACTGGGGGGAAGTAAACAGTATAGTTTCAAGACAAACTGTTTCCACAACATAATGTTATGCAACAGTTTTACTGTGCACAGATGTTTTTTCCTACTAAAATGTTTCTAATAGACAAGCTTTAACACAAAGACTTTTAGTTGGTGGAACTGGAGACTCTGTGCAATGTCAATCCAAGAAACCTAACAGGAGATGAAGCCAGAGCTCAGTCAGTCAACAGTTTTGAGCTCTCAGGGTGCTGGTAATGTTTCCCTGTACAAGCTCTTTTAATGCATTAAAAAAGAGCAGAACCTTGGGTCTTGTTTAATTTGGTACTTCCAGAACTAGCTGACATCCCCCTTCTGCTGGAATATAGGCACAGAGATCAGCTTTGCACCAGTGTTTTATGCCTCTGAATGGGGCAGGACTGACACCATATAGTGTAAATGTATTAGGAATGAATTAGGATTCATTGCAAAATGAATCAGGGATGGTTCAGAGGACAAACACTCCTCCTCAAAGAAAGGAAGGGGATGTTGTCTTGGGAGTCTCATTTCAAGCCTCACCCTTCAGGCAGACTGACAGCTCAAAGAGAGAGCGAGAGAACAGGATGAGTACGAAAGAGAAAACCTATTTATACTGCTGCATGGCAGAACAAGATGAGCAAACAAAGCAAGAACATCCTTTCACCTTGAAGTCACATCTCAAGCACCACAAGCATTAGCAAAGCACCTGTCCCCACAGTAGTCAGAAAACCAGTACGGTTCTAGTGGATAAAATCTCAGCGTTCGGTGGTGTCAGTTCTGCTCTCAGTTATGCCCTCGCCACACAGCGAACTGCAGACCACAGGACCCTGCCCCACTGAGGGCACTGTAGCTGCAGAGATATAGCTGACAGCAGAAAATTGTGCAATAGTTTCCACCATATTCTTCCTTCTCTGCATCTGTTGTACCTGAGGAAGCCGATCCAGTGTTCTTCATCTACTGGAATGTACACCTGGTCTACGCTTTGCACCACTGCTCCGTCCTTGATCCACAACATCTCGGGATCTTCCATTCCCTCGAGGCTGCAATTTAGTTTCACGGGTTGACCCTGGGACACCTTTAATTTGATTGGAGGTCCTGTAAATTTCATACCTAAAAAAAAAATACTACTCCGCCCCACCCCCAGAAGAAGGGGGGTTGGAGTACAGCAAATTACTCTAGGTTGGTGGTCTGGAATTACATACCCTACCAGCACACGCTGCAGAGGAGTGTGTTAGTCTCAGCACTGCTCTACTATGTCTGCTAAGCAATAGCCAAATGCAAGCACTGAAAGCACAATTGCTGGAGAAAAGTGGTGGTTCAGTGTGTACAGGGGGATTTTTTCAACTCATGTAACAGCAGGGTGATGTTCTGCAGAGCAGCACCCAAGCAGAGACGCACAGAAACGCCGGGAGCTTCGCCGTGTCAGTGATCCAGCAGTGCTAACTGCATCCGTTCAACACGCTACCACACCTCCCTCTTTTCCCCAGGCCTGAATTTAAGCTACAGTGTTCTTGTGCTGCTAAGAAATCATCACGCTTGCTCCATTGTATGCATTTGTAAAGAGCTTGGATACGAGAAAGAATCAATTATGTCTTGTTATTCAGCATACACTGCTCTCCTGCATTACAGAAAGCTTCTCCACAATTTGCAAAACCCACGAAAGCAAAGCCTATTCCACAGCATACCTCACTGAGGAGCAGAACTGTTTAGAGAACAGATATTTCTGTCGCGTGACGTGGGTGTGTGCTAAACGAGCCGCCTGTAGGACCCTTCAGTCCAGCCAAAGGACCACATTGCACCCAGAGCTACGCCACTGCGACCCCAAAGCAGCAGGGCCAGAGCTGGTGAAGCTGCTCAGGTTTATATTGACACAGAAGCCATCAGAATTCGGCCTGGAGCACTGTTACATGTGTGGGTGGATGGGGAGTGTTTCCCTCAAGCAGAAGCGAATGTATGGCATTTGTTACCATGAGAAGACACGGAAGCCAACTATCTAAGTGCATTTAAGAAAGAGACATATAAAGGAGGAACCAGAAGATCAAAGCAGACCGTGGGAAAGCAGGAAGGTAGAAAATAAATGTAAAGTTAGTTTTGTTAGGGAGAGTGGCTATTTCCTATGCAGTAGCACAGGACTCACAGACCAGAACAGGTCTAGCCTAGTCCAGTATTATGCCCTGGCAGTGGACTCCACATCCTTCAGAAAAAAATTACTCCATCACTCTTGCCTGGCCATGTATCACAGTACATTACAACTTCACCCAGTTCACTGGCTGGTCAGCTTCTCACAGGATGCCTTGCTAGCCCACAGAGCCAGTCAGAAAGCACTGCTAAGTGAGCAGCTCTGTTGCTCTCAAGCTCTGTTACAGCCTTACCAGTGATCCAACACAGATTTCGGATGTGCCACTTCCCTTCTTGCCAAAACGCCACCCTCCCACAGCCACGAGGGCACCACCTCACAGGGCAGAAGAGCAGCAGCGGAACTCACAGTGTGGTTGTAACAGCTGGGAGAAGGGGAACCAGCACTCTGGGGCCAGCCAGCGCTCTGCCACCAGCAGCCTGTACCCAGATGAGTACCAGTGGTCTAGGAGCAAACCCAGAACACAGGCAGGTCTTTATTCCTTTCCTTAATGAGACTACCCAGCTGGTTTCCCCACACTCAGTCTTTTGCCTTTCTATCTGCTGTTATGCACTTAGCAAATTCACAGAGAGCACTGGAAAACGGACGAGCCGATCATTTGAGTTTAGTCGCTACAGCTCATTAGCTGGGCTAAGGATCTAATCACCTTGGGTGAGGATGATCTAACCTTGCATTACTTAACTCAAACGTAACAAAAACGACATGTCCCAGTGCATGCCAGAAAGCATCCTCCCTTTCACCACTCACAATACTGGAATATACCATGAAAGCTTCATAGCAGCTCTCTCTGTGTTACAGAAAACTGATGTAGTCAGGCTGCTGAACACACGCACAAACTGACAGACATTTTCATTACAGGTGCCTTCATGGAAAAATCAAACTACTCAGCATCCTTCAGACTGTCCTGCTGAAAGAGTTAGCCACAAATTAAACAAAGAAATATTGTTAGAGACCCTTCATGGTTTTTAGTTTGCATAGAAATCAATGATGTAGGAAACTAACATACAGTACAAGTGTTCAGTCAGAGTTGCACATATTGTCCAAGTATAGTCCCTCCATCAATATCAACCAAAATGAAGAACTACAGATCAGGTATCTTTAATAACTTCACAGGTCAAAAATGCAGTTTTGGCTGCAGCATCTCTTCCTGCAGGTATCAGGAAGAATCACATAGGAGGTAAATAGAGATTTTAATTTCCACCTATTCCTCATTTTACTCTCCCACTCACTATTTCTCATCTGACAACATTCTTGACTGTGCAAGAAATAATTTCATCCAAATAGGTTCTGCCAAGCCTACCTGTAAGAGCTGCAGATTATGAAATGTAGAGATAGGAAATAAAACGGTATTAAATTTCTTATCAAGCAGTTGTCTGAATTGACAGCAAGTGAACACACTAGTTGTCAAAATACATGACACATCTGTTTGTTTGTTTTTAAAACTCGCTACCTCTCAATATTTTAATATTCTTTGGAACAGGATATGGTTTTTGTGATGTTGGGAGTGGAGAGAGAGGAAGACGTCTGCTCATGCATGCCAGGGTAAAGGTTTTTTGCTCCTCAGATTCCTAAGGACACTGATCTAGCGACCCAGCCTGTGCCACAGCCTCCCCAGCTCCGTGTCACCGCACGCACATCGCTCCACACACAGCGCGGAGCCCAAACTCCCGCTGAAGTCGGGAGGAGGCTGCCCGGGGCGCCGAGACGCTCCAGCACGCTGCGTTTCCCTGCCGACTGGGGGGGTGAAACTTCGGAAAATGAGTTCACGAGGGAAAAAAACAACAAAAGCCACTCAGGAATGCGTTAGCGCCCGGCTTTCCTCGGCGACGGCCCGCGCTAGGCACACACCAGAGCAATGTCTCCGCAAACACCGGCGAGGATTACTCGCTACTCTACTCGCAGGCGGGCAAGGCTCGCACAGCCCGGGCTCCCCGCCGGCACCGCCGGCTCCCGAGCGCCACGTCGCTGGCCCCACAAACGCGGCGCAGCCACCACCGGGACTCAGCCCGTGTCCGGCCGGGAGCGGCAAAACGCGCCGGCTCCGATCCCCACCTGTGGCTGCCCGAGGCCCCGCGCCGCCGCACCGGGCGGAGCAGGCGCCGCG